>CAODLS011600781.1:0-13162 GCA_948243855.1 Flueggea neowawraea
CCTAAAATTACTAAACGCCCATTTATGAAAATAACTATTTGATGGATTCATTAAAATGTTAACAAAATTCAGTTGCAATTCCAAATTTTAGTGTTTTGTTTACTTTTATTAAAAACTCAAAATTAGGAAAGAGTTAATGAAAGAATTGGAAGTAAGGTAAAATTATTCATTTACAAATCCAAGCTAAATACATGTTATTTGATATGAATTCCATGCTATTTTATCCCTCTCTCTCTCCCTCCCCCTCTATGTGCCTTTGTGTCCCTCTCACTCACTTTCTCCCTCTCACTCTCTCGCTCTAAAAAATAAATCATTATTTAATATTAAATCAATATATCTATCAATTTATAACAAAAATCAATATATACATGTAAATCATGATAGAATAACTTACAAAAAATTCTCAATTTTTTGTTTTATATATTTATTTTTGTTAGTTAATTATGTATATCTATTTTTGTGAACATATTAGTCATTTTGAAAATAGAGAATCAGATATAAAAATTAGTGGTGATTTTATACGTTCAATCAAATTAAGATAATTATTGGAAAAAGCGGTTTGCCTATGATGGATGGGCCGAACCCGGTTGGCCAAGGTGTGAAGCAAGACCGTTGACCAAGACCAATTGACCAGCCCAATAAGCCCATTAGGATTATAACCACTTGGGCCCATAAGCCCAATTGGAGGCTTATATATATGAAATGAAAGAATGAGGTATGTATCTCGCACCTACTTAATATACTGCTTATTTGTTGAACCGGTAGTAGATTCCTTCAATAATATTAGTTATATTGGTTTTATTCAATGCATGCATATGCATTCGCATTTTCAATATTATAATACATGAATCAGAATCTTCTATTTTGATAAATCACCAAACTCTTCTAGGAAAAGAAATATTTAATACATGAAAGGATCATGAATAAAATTATGAAATTTTTATAATAATTTTAAATATTTAATATGTATAGTTTCTCTAGTGATTTGCCAATAATTTTTTTAGTCATTGCAATTCTAATTTTAACAATATGTTTTCTCCATAAACAAATATATTACTTATTAATTTTTAAAAAAATATTGCAATTTACCGTGCTAGTATTGCGCTAGTTGTTTAAGTAATCAACAGACAATTGATGTCATAAGTTTAATTAGAAGTCCAAATGTAAGGGTATTTTAACAATTGTTCAACATCTTACACAATTGTAAGGGTAATTTTAATTTGTATTTTAGCAATTGTTCCACATCTTGCACGATTCTTTATGTAGAAAAACCAATGGGGGTGCTAAATATTTGCCTCTGCAAAGTCATTCAGATTATCCAAATTCTCCAAACTGCGTGATTATGTTCCTACCCCTCCTATGTATGTTAACGATTCCGTTATGCAATGACGCTAACCTAAAATTATGACAAGGGAAACGGCCATCCCAGTTCCCATCTCTAATTCTCCAACACACTGGAGCTTAGTTTTCTAAAAACTACCAAGTACGTAACGAGATAAAGAAGCCACATTGTACAAAATTATATCTTATATACGATAGTCATAACGCATGGACCAGTAGCGAAGGTCATGCAAATTTTATAGGTGGTGAATACAAATAGTAATACGAGCGCACGTGGACACGTTGAGTACACGATACCAGCCTCATAAAACTCACAGTTATTCAGAACAACATCATGTGAAATGTAGCCTTATGTGCTTAGAAGGCAACATATTTGACGGCCGGGGATCGACATCTAGATGCATTTCATTGAGACAAGATATTTATAAACCGCATACGGCTGCACAAAATGCATGTCCTACATCTCAAAACTATGCACATGAAAACTAGGTTCCCGAAGAGTTGTGACGTCGGTCCACAACTAACGATTAAGCCCAAAAAAACATTTACACCGATAAAGCACTGGAAGGAGAGATTAGGATTCACGCTGTATGGTTACTTCGAATGTGTAAACATTGTCCCACCACCCTAGTAGGATGAAGAAACGACACCTGTAACCCTCAGTGAGTTTGTTGAGGGCATGGAAAGTTGACCACCCAGCTCCAATGCGAGTTCTGTCGACTGGGTAACTCCCCCTATGTTCATATGTGTACATTGCTCTTGTTTCTTTCCCATCTGGACTTACAAGAAGTATGGGATGGTTTGGATTCGGTATTAGGAACTTCAGGGCAAACAAATTGGGAATAGTCTAAAATTACAAGCAACTAGTTTAAGCGTAACAATTAACCCTGTTGACTTTAACAGTGCATGAACAGGTAAATGGACGACAACATAATTACCATTTTGTTGCGAAGGTTCAGACCACAAGCCACGTACGCACTGAAGCTGACGTCAGGTAGGTTGGACAGTGCATAGTTACCCTCAATGAAACTTGTGTACATCCCGAAATATAACCCAACGGTAGGGAAGAGAGGAATCATCACGAAGCACGTCGTCTATAGGAAAAGACAAATGCCACCAAACCAGGAGATCGCTTGTCGAAAAGCCACAACCATAGAACAACCCCCACATTGGCGTCCCCGCCTTGGACCAGGGGAGGCGGTGTAGTGCACCGTGATTTCCCATGGTGGTGGTGAGAAGACATATGCGGTAGATGATAGAAACAAATTTGATTAGTCACACACTTGTGCACACTTCGAACACAAATAAACGTAAGGGCATAAATTGATGTCTCTTGCAAAAACATGAGTGCACTTGTGTCCATGCATGTACAGATTGGCTTACACCCTAAATCCGTCAACATCGTAAGCAAATGCATTGACAAAACATAAGCAGGTTTGGAAAACAAATGTAACCTCATTCTTCATCTTGGTTCGACTGGGAAGGTAGGTTGATAAGGTTTCCCAAATGATTAGGAGGCAAGGAAAGCGTTGGCACATATGAAGGAAGTTCGTTAAGATGATGAGTAAAGACTGCTAGCGATGCATTCGTTAGGAACCTAAAGAAAAGGATGACACCCTGCTATAGGCGCATGTCGTTTCTCCCAAAGACATTCAATTCACTAGAGAACCACGATACTGAACTCCTATAGTGATGTGTGACATAAAAGGTTGAACCGTCTTCCATATGGAGAGTCACAATCGGCGTATGCACACTCAACCAATGGCACACCCATCCTTCTGGTATTACCACCAATCGTTGATTCAATGTCGATGCTTCAACAACAGAAACAAAGGAGGGCACACAAACGGATCTATCCACATTGTGTTGGACCGATCTCTTTCCATGATGTTCATCCATGCTGGCAGTGGCCATTTTTCTGCGACCGAAAGAGTTGAATTACTATCGTCCCTTCATTAGATTATGAATACAAGATCTGATCTTCAGGTTTTTTAACAGAAATAAAAGGTGGACTTAAATGATACCAAGGTTTATTGAGTAGAAGTGCATTTGGTTTAATTTATAATTCTTTCGGTTTCGTTGGAATTGGCAAAAGGTAGGGGTTCCCAAAACGTCACATCACACATTGGAATATTTATTTGTCCTGTATTTGTGGAATTAAAAAAATATCCGGTTTGGAGGGGAAGTTTGTACAAGCGGTTCAACCTCCGCAACTCTCACTTCACTTCCAGGTGCTATCGCATTTAATGAGGATCATTTTCCAACAAATTCATCAAATCAAAAAGGCATTATTACGGTAATTAAAAAAAAAAAAAGGAAAAACGGGCCGTTTGATTTTGTTTTGCCCAAACAAAATCAAATAAAAGATGCAGGCCAATCCACTTTCTGGGAAGTGTCAAATCACCCGTTAAATAGCAACTAACAAGCCAATGGGAACACACCTCCAAACAAACTCAAATGGTCGTAACCCTGTAAGTAAGACTGTTCACAAACTAATATTCCATTTGAGGTGTGTTTCATATTGGAACAAGCCTTGAAACACTCAACGGTACCCTAACAAGACAACACACATTGAAACACACATGTCCTAACCAGGTACAATTTCGCACACGCATGTACACATTCCCTCGGTCGTTCATGCACACAAATAAGGGATTTTTTAAAATTTCGCAGGCAACACAAGTTATTGCATTGAGATAAAAAAGCAACAACAATTATTACCAGTGAAAGCAACACCACAAGGACCTTCACCCCATTTACCAAGTACATTAAACATACTCGCAAATGCGTATGTCGAAGGTGAATATCCCCACCTTCCATCCGAGCTGAAGTGCAAAGTCACAGACCACGCCTTGCTGAAGTTTATGCTAGTCGTAGAAACTTGCCCATCCTTGGCATAACCAAGCTTGGACATTTAGTCGTATGTTTGCACACAACTTCCCTTGTCCAACCTTCTTCATCGACCAAGATGCATGCCGTCTCGCCTTTAGAGAAATAATATCGCGCAAACCATGATGGAATGGTCTGCATGTCAAATATGAACAACTCATTTAGCACGACAACAAACAACAAACTTTTCAAATAGTTAATGACCTTCAAAAAGTGTAACAAACAAGTACACCCAACAAAGAAATCATTTTTCCATGGCAAAAAGGGGCGTAGGACAGCTAATAGTAGCATACCCTTACTGGGCATGCCATAAAAAAATTACTCCGAATGTTTGAAGAGCCAAAACTGAACGCAATGAGTTGGCCGACACTCGTCACTGCAGCACCCGAAAAGTGCTAGCGGAGGATTGAGCATATCAACCTAGCTCTAATGCCATATCCAGGTCCAATGGTATTAAACCACTAGCCGTTACCCCATGGAACTTGAACAACCCAAAAGCCCGCCCTATAGGCTACTTGCTACACCTTTCACTGTCACTATATAAGTTATAACTTATTTAAATTTAACTACCCATTTAATATATATACATTCTGGGTCTCATTCCATGCCTATGCGTTCATGCCCGGTATTAATATCATCTAAGGAGGACAATGATGTTATCTAGTTCATTAATCAATCTTTCTTGGGGAGCAGTGCATATCCAAATACCAGACTAAATAACATGTTAATTGCAAAGAAAATACATAAGTTTAAATTAATTATTCATGTATTTGACAGATAAGTTTACGAGGTGGCATCTCTATCCAACTTTGCCAGAAATCCACTTGGTAAAGCAATTTGGAGGGCCATCTCCCAAATTGGTGCATCGCACCGCCCAAGTTAATTAGGCTGCGGAGCAATGACGGTGTTTTCCTTGAGCAATTTGCTCGGCACTGGGAGGGAAGTTCTGAAATAGTCGATGTACTTCCACTCAGTCCACTCCCGTAGTTAACTCGTCGTCTTACTTCGCCTCCAAATATGTCAGTAGTTGCCATTTTCAACTTGCTAAAACCTGCGTACATGAAAAAACACAAGAAGGCAGAGTAATATTCAATGTCACCTATGAGGTCCGCAACCTTTACTCACAAAACCGTGTCATCCATTCGTTTCCGAACCTCCGCCATAGTTGATTTCCCGTTGTCTAGTAAAATTTGTATCCGGTCTCCGATTAGGCACGACCAACGCTCTAACCACCTATTTGGTATAACCTGAAAATGTACGTGTGAATCGGGGCCGTATTAATGAAACGGAGTTGAGCAAAAATAGATAATGACACAAAGTTCAGTGAGGCAGAACCCGAAGAATTATCAGGCCGCATGCAACCGAGGAACAACTGGATATCACTGTATAGAAGCTGTTTACCCACGGAGGATTCAATGGTCCCAGACGGAGCTCTACATCCGGTGCATCCGGCGAGGAGGACATCTCTGTTCAAAGGGTGAGGGACACATGTTCATTAAAGGAAAACAATCAAATCCATAATCATAAACCTCATTACTAAAATAAATTTGTCGGCAAAGGGGCTGACCAGCCGAATCAGTGAATTCTGAATTGCCGAAACAGCTACTGCCGTTTCAGACACATCATTACTTTGTCTTTTAATTTCTAAGGGTGTGGGGCTTTCCAGGTTTTTGGAAAACCATTTTCCCAAAGGAGGTTGTCAGGTTTGATCCTATTCTGTGATTTTTTTTACACATATGCCGATGCGCACGTTGACAAGGTCAACAACAGGCATCACTTATTGTGATTAGGACCCACTATTTTTAGTTGCCCCCAGTTAGCCCAAAAACTAAGAGAAATTTTATGACCCCTTCCTAATAGCCGCATGTCACGTTGAATTTCCATGGCAATGGGTTTTTCATGTATTTTTTGTCTCAACCCCATGGGAATAAGTTACTTTTTTTTTCTAGTTCAAGAAAAAAGAAATAACTATTGTTTTTTAAAGAACTAAGATGGCAATAAGTTGCTGAGATACGCTAATTTGGAATAAATAACATATGACTTAATTACACGTCCAATAGTGGTATTTTGCTTTACTTCATATCCTAATTTTGGTCCCAACATTATTTCGTTGTTTTATTCCAAGATAATTAAACCAATTATTTTTTGTTTACCGGAGAGTGGAGATAATTAAACCATTTCCTCAACACGATGTCAACAAAACAATTTCAAATTTAGCTATTTAAGAGGCCTCAACCCAACCTGTTCGACAACTAACATTGCTCTCCGACAAAACATCCTTCCATCCCATTGACAATGCCTCCTGCAACCGAAGTAAATGCCCAAGACGTCACCTTCCATCCCATTGACAATTTACTTAGAAACACTTAACATGCTTCAACGCCTACGCGCTGACGTATGCATGGTGTTAAGGCGAATGACTACATGATGCCATGCAATGGTTCCCTCAACAGAAGATTCAAAGCGTTCAACCCAACGCCATGTCTACATCCGCTGGAGATCCTACGACACACCGCATCGCCAAACGCAAGCGTTCATATGTTTCTTCCCTCAAAGGGAAAGAGTTAATTTATCTAAATCTGGCTTGAGGTAAGGAAATGTCATCACATTCCCATTTTGAAGGAGATGCGGCCATGTCCGATGTGGCCCATCAAGCAAAACATAACCTCTTTTTGTGTAAAATTGCCCTTTCGGAAGATTATATGCATTATGTTTTATGTTGATATATAAATATGTAATTTATGTGATGTCCGAGCTTTGTTAAATAACATCTCAACAGATACATGACACGCCATCCCCAACTAAGAATTCTTGAACTTTTTCCATAAGATTTTGCCGATAAATTAAAGAGTACATGAGATTGATTTCTGCTTCCTCGTTAGCAGCAAACACATATAACATTACTGCCCCGGCAACTTATTGATGAGGCAACAATTGCACCGCATCTTCGTTTTCTAAGTTGCACTACAACTTAGGCAGTCCATATCATCACCTAATGAATAGCCAAGCCCAATCGCCGAAGTCTTGTCAAATTTCTGGTCGGTCTCCTCAATCAGCAAACCTGTTGCTCCTTCAATCTTCTCAGGATCAGTTAATATAATGCTTACCCTCTCACCGTTAGCTATGTCGCCACTTTGCATGATTAAGGAATGCTCATCACATATTCGACCAATGTTACCCCTATAATGCACATACATTCCACTGACCTGGTTGAATCCCAAATGGCTCATCACGGCTTCACACAGCCAGCGAAAAATGAACTCCGGTAGATCAATAATATCGACTCACCATGCACCGTCCCACCTTGGTAATATAATCTTCCTCCCATTTCACTTGTTCTTCCCCCGTAATGGTAGTCCACGACAACGAGGATATAACGCATTTTCCCTGATCTTTGCTCCAAATTTAATGTGTTCGCAAAAAAAATACACAATTAAATGTGAACGAAGCGAAACAGTATTCATAGCGTAAATGTGACGTCTCTAGCATAAACCTATTGACAATTAACGGACAATACAAACCTTTTTTACCCTCTAAAACACACCTCAACTATTGCTAGGTAGGCACTGTCTAACGGAGCAGGCTAGTTAGCTGGAACTTGGAACAAGCAACTTCGCTTCAGCAAGAAACAACATAGACCAATTAGGTTGGACGGTGCTTTCTATAGACGGCATACCTAAATAGTTGGTCCTTTCACCTCATGGGCTCCAGACCATTAAATTAACATGGGGCAAGATTGCCAGTTTAAAAAAATGGAAAGATTGACAACATAGACTTACCAACTAAAATAGGGCACGATGTTGTGACTTTATGGACACAGAAGTAAGTCCGTGTGCAACTGTGTGTGTTCGTTGCCACATTAGGTCATCAGTCCAGTTGTCTCAAATTGTATTTGTCCATCATCTTGGTGGAAGTTGAAATTGTTAAGTTACTAGTAAATAACGCCCAAGTGGTACTGTTTTCTCGCTGTTACTGTATTTGGATTGTTCGCGGCACCTCTTTGTCCGTGTACACAAGTAATTTAGTTATGATAACCTCGATTTTCTAATCTAGGTAGTTATGATATGGCTTATATATGTGCACTTGGACAAGGGTAGTTTTTTAATAGGAGTATATCAACCTGTTGTTACGTAGTGAATCATCCACCGCCGATGGCATGGAAATTACATTTGCACGTTGCCCGCACGTTCACGGACTGTGTATGAGGCGGTGTGGCATTCCTTCATTGCTTCTCAAGCATCCATTCCCATATCCATTCACACGAGGAGACTAATTCAAAATTAGGCGACGACCCTTAACCTCAACTATTGGATATGTACATTCTTGATGTTCCATACGTAAATTAAAGCATATTAAGGGCTTGCTTGGTAGATAGTAGCATATAGCATATATTGTATTTTTTTATATAACTAATTTTATTAATGGTCATTTATCTCTCTACCTTTTTTTACTATTTATTCATTATCAATCATTACAAAACCTACTAAACATACAAAACCTACAAAGTCCCCCGTGCAATGAAGATAACTATTGAATCAGTTGATTCACGGACAAATAGCGGAAACAATCTTCTATAAACCTGTTGATTCAATGAATGCCTGGAAAATATGCATCAAAGATCGTATATTCAATAAAGAATAACAAAATTTGGGAAGATAAAGGGGCGCTCACACCAAAATATTATTATCAAACTCTACACCAATTACATAGCATAGATGTCTATAGATGCCTTTATATCTTTATATAGGCATAAAACCCTACCTAGATTAGAAAACCTAATCAAATACAAAGACTACAATAGGAATATACTCCTAAACAAGAAATCTAAATTAAACGAAATCCTAATGTAACTTTAAAGAATTATCATGGAAGACAATTGTGCCGCATCATTCTCCCGAGGGTAGAGAGAATTCACCCTCAAATTGTGTGCCATGTTCAAACTGTTCATCAGTGATCTCACGGATCCGTTAGGTCATGCTCGTTTAATAAAAGTTTTCATGTCGTTGTTGTCTTCTCGGCGGCTAGATCGTTCGTCTCTGATACCAACTGGTGTAGCGGAACGTGCCTTTGATACCAACTGATGTAGTGACAGAAACAAGATGAAAGGGATAACCATTGAATCTGTTCATTCGCGCACGAATGCCAGACACAATCTTTTATTGACCTGTTGATTCACTGAATACCCAGGAACTAAGGCATCAAAGATAGTTGATTCAATAAAGAATACCAAAATTTGGAGAGAGAGAAAAAGGCATTTATGCCAAAAAAATTATTCAACAAAAAAACTCTCCAATTACATAGCATAAACACCTTTATATAGGTATAAAACCCTACCTTGATTAGGAAACCTAATCAAACACAAAGACTAAAACCTAAATAAAATAGAGCCTTGATTAGGAAACCTAATCAAACCCAAAGAAGAAAACCTAAATAAATTAGAATATGCTTCTAGCAGAAAAACGAAAAATCACATTAAATAATCCTACAAGGTCTACACTAATAATTAAGAAAATTAAAGTAAAACAAAATATTAAAGAAAGTCAAATTTTTCTTGTCCTGCATCACAAGCCCTAAATTTTACATACTAGACCATGTTTCCAGCCATTATAGATTTTGCAATTGTGTCTGCAAACCTTTTTTTCATCAGAATGTCTGCAAACCTTATGGTCTTATGGTCGCTACCCCGGCAATAAATGCTTCGTGTAGTAGACTTCAAGAAACACGATTACTTATATCATGTCAGAGATTTCATTAGAGACCCATCTGAATATTCCTGGTAAGGCGTCCAGATAGTTCATAGTGGGATTAAGAAACACGATCCCAAGGAACTAGAAGGATTAGAGTCAGTCTGCCAGCGACTTCAACGGGTTGTATCCAACAATTTTCAAAATCCTCCAGACGTATTAAATGCTCACCTGTCAAGTTGAACCACAATCCCAATGAGTGCCACACAAACGAATAAAGATGCCAAAAGTGACCATAATTGGTACAGCCAAGCCTAAGGCTACTCGTAATCTACGGTTTCTGAAGTCGTCCCGCGAGATGTCTGCTCAGCGTTTTTATTGTTATTTTCTTAAAGTTCCTAGTTTCTAACCCCTCAGCTTTTTCATCCGTAACTCAATGACTACTTTAAGAGTCCTGCAAGACGCCTACTCAGCTTTCCACTAAATACAATTTTATTTTAATCTCGTTGGAATAAATCTGACCGTTAGATCAAAACAATCCAACGGTCAGATTTTGATTTAAAAAAAATTGATTTATCAGGCGTGGTGTCCTCACGCAAGAGGACGGGCTAAATCACTGGGACACGCCAGGCTACGAACGGTAGCCAGTTACAAGCCGCCTAACAATAGGGTTGCAAGCTTGAGTGGCCTTGGAAATCGGGCCGGGGTCAAAGTTGCCAAAAGGAAGCCATCTGAATGTGCAAATAGAGAACAAAAATAATGAAACTCAAAAAAATCCATTAGCCCAAGTGATGACCATAATTCCTCATCACCGTCAGGTGGTGACTGAATCCTATCAAGATCGTCCATTCCAAATTGACCAGCATCACTGCCAGAAAGAGATCCATTTTTCAGCCTCGGCTTCTTTAACCTCCCTTTGCCATTTGGTCTTTTCCAAATTGATCGGCCTTGGTTTTTTCTCTATGGAAGCAGCTGGGGAAGCTATGCCTATTGGAGAAACTGGGCTTCTTCTTGAGTTCAAACAACTCTCGACCAAGTAGTCACTGATGCATAATAAGTCGTCGTCAGTGACAAACAGCATGACGAGAGATAAAAAAGTGTCGGCGGACACATAATGCGGCCAGAGGAGCGTCAAAATCTATAGAGGCAACAGGCGGATAGAGTAAATGAGAGATTGACCACAAAGATATAGTTGGGCGAGGAAGTGATAAACACCGTCGGGATTGAGAGAAGACAGAGGAGAAGCGAAAAGCGTCGATAGAGATAGAGCGATTTTAGGGTTTGTCGAGATTGGGAAAGTGCATTGTGTACTGAAAAGGAGAGTTTCGGTTGTCTTTTTTTGAAATTTTATCCACATGTGAAATCTCCCGCTGCACTTTCTAAAAAAGTGAAATGTCCCGCTTTTTTTTCCAAAATCTTCCGCATCACTTTCCGAACCATTGTTGTCTTAATACTATACCATCGTTGTTTTCTTCCTTTTATTTTTCTTTTTTGAAGTTTCATTTTTTATCTGTAAATAAATTTTGTGGATCTGTAAAAACTTTTTTCACTCTATAAATAATATTTTTCAACTTAAAGGATGTCAGAAGTAAATGCCTTCTTTACAAGAAAAATCCTCTCTATTTAATAAAATTATGTAATTTCACTCTACGAAATGTAAAATATTTTTAAAAATAAAACACTTATTAAGTGTTCTCACCTGGAGATATCAATTATATATTAATTGATATGTAATATAATTATTATTTCAATATTATACTGAATTATGGAAAAGGCAGAACTAAGTGTAACATCATTTACAAATACATGCGTATATTAGGAGAATATAGATTAATTTATAATATTCATAGCGTACACTATACTAACAACTCACTTGTGCTTCAATTAAGTTTTAACATATATAGTTTAAAGTATAGAGTGTAAGGTACAAAGTTTAGGGTATACACAGTGATGCATATCAATTATCCTCTATTGTCTAAGGTATAAAATATAAATTTTAACTAAAAATACCTAAGAACTAGCGTATATCGTTTAAGGTATAGAGGATAATAGGTTAATCTAATTTTTGCATATACCATAGTACACGAGAATTAAAGCTTATGGTACTAGTTTTGTGTTTGAGGTTTAGGGTATAGAGTTTATGGTATAGTATAACGTTACAATTTACAAGTAGTTTAATTAAGTTTATAGTATAGAGTTTAAGGTACCGTATAATATATAAGGTATGCCATATTTATGGCATTTCTAAGCTTTGTACACAAATTTATGGTTGTGTACACCTTTGTACACCAAAATTCTATATTGTACACCTAAATTTCAAGTTGTGTACACCTTTCTACACCTAAATTTCAGGTTGTGTACACCTTGTATAGCTAAATTTATGGTTGTGTACACTTTGTACACCAAAATATTATGTTGTACACCTTTTGTACACCTAAAGTTCAGGTTTACTAAGGTAGACAGAAAATGAAACTTAGGTGTACAAGAGGTCTACAAAACATGAAATTTAGGTGTAAAAAAGTGCACACCATGAAATTTAGGTGTATAAAGGTGTACACTACCTTAAATTTATGTGTACAAAAGGTGTACAACATAAGATTAATGTGTACAAAGCTTTAAAATTCTATAAATTTATCATATATAGTGACTATAGTTAATTCACTAATGTTGATTGACTATAACATTCTACAGTGAATATAGTTAATTGACCAATGTTGAAGAAGCAATAGCATTCTACAGTGAATATAGCTAATTGACAAATGTTGAAGAAGCAATAGCATTCTACAGTGAATATACTTAATTGACTAATGTTGAAGAAGCAATAGCATTCTATAGTAAATATAGTTAATTGACTAATGTTGAAAAAGCAATAGCATTCTACAGTGAATATAGTTAAAAAGCATTCCCCTTTCCAATTCCAAACTTTTATGCATGAATGTTCATTTTGTACTGTTGAGTAATGAATTGTTTCTATAAATGGTCAGAGGGATGGGTCTGTTCATTTTCCCCATTGATATAATGCTTACCATTACCTGGAAATGACTAAGACTTTGTTTGGGGAATGGCCTAGAGGCCAACTCCGCTGTTTCCACTTTGACTTATTGTCGTGGAATGACTAGTGGTCAATTCTCCACATTGCTTGTTCCGCCATTGTGATTTATTCCAGTGGTTGTGTAGCCTACTGACAATATTGTCATCAGCTAAATCATTTTTCTTCCTTTTTGTTCAGTTCCTTCATATTTCAAGGT
>CAODLS011600875.1:0-11236 GCA_948243855.1 Flueggea neowawraea
TCGAGGGTGATGGATTCACTATCAGTTTAGATTTTAAGTGACTCTGAGGGTCTACATTTGCATTTTCATGTCATACATCGGTACCGCCACAGTACCACATTTTGATATCTGTTTTGTCTGTATCTGTACAGCTCCGTGTGCCTGCCAGCAGGAGCAGCCATCCACGAGCGGTGTTTGACTGGATCTGTAGCTTTGGATACCAGTGAGTGAAATAGCATATTTAGACACATAGGTTGTGTCTCCAAAATTGGTATATTATTTTTGATGTGTCCTCCTATGACATAAAAACAGACTAATAAGTATTGGATTAATTAATAATCTGGATTATATTATTATTATTAACCAACTTTGTGCACTGAAACTCTATATATATTGGGATATATATACAAGAGTATTTTGTATAAGGTGGAATAAAGGAAAACTCTTATATGCATGATTGTATGAAATACTATGTATGTATCACTCTGATATGGGGACACTAGATACGGGGGTACGTAGCCTTTGGTATACGAATGCTCTTTCAAGGTCCTAGTTACCAGGGTAATGGGGTGATCGTATATCCGGTTAGATATACGCATTTTCTGAGCAGTCAGGTGGCGGAGTCCACGCTACTATTTCTCTGTTCTGGTCCCGTACTATGAATCCATCTATATGTATATATTATCTGAATGAATGTTGTATGATATCGATGCGAACGTTTTGGTAAAAAGAATTTCAAAAAAACTTATTATGTATATAGTGTGTATACTATATGGTATCTATGTATGTGTGCGGTATTTTGAAAAAGAATTTCAAACCAGTCTTTGTGATGTGCGTGTGAGGCAGTCTAACATGTTGTTTCCTCACTAGGGATTCTTACCCATTTTTCTTCTGTTGTCTATTGTTATCCTCTTTTACAGGTGACATTTTTGGATGCTCAGCATCTGATACATACCTCGACCCTAGTGAGGCACCCTTTTGACTATAGTGAGTGTCTATCGTTCGGACTCTACTTTGTTATGTCATAGAACTCCACATTGGACTACTGTTGGGATACTGGACTACACTTTTTATTGTATTTTGGGATAACTCTGATAATTTTATATTTTTATTAATACTTTTGCTATATTGTATATATATATTGATATTTATATATGGTTTTCTTTTAATTATAAATGTGTTTATAATTATAAATGTTTTGAATAAATATTTGAATAAATTGGGTAGATATATGTACTCTGAGGCTTGTGCGGGATGAATCAGGCTTCCACAGACGGTCCGCCTCATACGCGGGTCACGGGCCCGACTATGGGTCGTGACATGTATCCTTATTTTAAATTTATTGGTGAACAATTCATTGTTTACAAACAGAGCATTTGTGAGGTTGAGATTAAGGGTAGATCCTAGGTTGGTTTATTCTTGAATCGAAATCAAGAATTGTAAGAGTTCTCACTTAGCTAGAAAGTGAAAGTTGTAAGAAAAGATTGAGATTAGTAGAAATCCTAAGTGGTGATACTTAGGTAGTGGACGTGGGCAAGAGTTAGGCCGAACCACTCTAAAATCCTTTGTGTTCTCTATTGTTTTTTGTTTTATTTGTGTGCCCAAACTAGAAAAAAAGTTTCAAAGCCTAAAAGTCCACACTATTCAACCTTCTCTTTTAGTATGGTAATTGTATTTTCAATTGTTATCAGAGCTAAAGCTCTTATTTGTCATAGTTTAACCACCAAAGAGTGAAGATTCAGGATAGATTTGAACATGCAATTGAATTCTTTTGAGGAAGGCACTACAGTCACCAAACCTCCAAAGCTCAATGGTGTCAACTATGCTCTTTGGAAGAACTGAATGATGATTTTTATTAAAAGTCAAGACATTGAGCTATGAAAGGTCATTGTGATAGGACCAAAGGTTCCAAAAGATGAAAACGGCATGGTCAAAAAGGAGATTGATTATGATGATGAGGATTGGAAGCATGATCAAATCAATGCAAAGGCGATGCAACTCATCTTATGTGCTCTGGCATTAGAGGAGACCAATCGAGTTAAATTTTCCAAGAGTGCCAAAGAGCTGTGGAGAAGAGTTGAAGTCACTCATGAAGGTACCACACTAAAATCAACATGCTTCTTCATGATTACGAATTGTTCAACATGAAGGAAGGAGAATCGGTCACTTCTATGCTTGATCGATTTATTGAAATTATCAATGGCTTGGCATCAGTTGGTAGACACATGGAGGATAGTGAAAAGGTCAAAAATATTCTAAGATCACTCCCTAGAGAATGGCATTCACAAGCCACATCCATCATGGAATTGAAGGACCTCAACAAGTTGGATTTCGATGCACTAGTTTGGGCATTAATTATGAGACCATCTTGAAGAAAAGAGGAGGACGCGCCAAACTAAAGGAAACAAGTGTAGCTCTTAAAGCAAGTGCCTCTTTGAAAGATGAAAGTGATGAAGATGATGATGAGAGTGAAGAAGAATATGAAGAGCTAGCACTTATGCAAAGAAAATTTGAAATTTCAAATCCATAATGCAAAAAAGAAAAAGGGAAATGAAGA
The DNA here is from genome assembly GCA_948243855.1 of Flueggea neowawraea. Classification (NCBI taxonomy): domain Eukaryota; kingdom Viridiplantae; phylum Streptophyta; class Magnoliopsida; order Malpighiales; family Phyllanthaceae; genus Flueggea; species Flueggea neowawraea. Next base: position 2,537 of record CAODLS011600875.1, read on the forward strand.
ATGGAGCAAGAGAGGACTTCTAAAAGACTTTAAACTACAAGAAAAGGAATAAGGAGATTTTCTACAATTGTGGAAAATCAAGTCATTATGTAAAGGATTGCAAGAGTTCATCCTCAAAACCTTTCTTTGATAGAAATAAGAAGAAGGAAGTCTTGGTTGCCACTTGGAGTGATGATGAAGATGATAAATCCATTGGAAGGAGGAAGTCAATCTAGCTCTCATGGCAAAGAGTTCCTACTTTAGTGATGAAGAAACAAATGAGGTAAGTAATCCTACCTTTGAATAATGTATGGATGCTTTTGATGCGTTGAATAATGCTTTTGAAGATGTCCTCAAGCTGGACAAAACTTTAAAAAAGAGAAATAAAATTTTAGAAACTAAAAATGAGGATTTGTCAAAACGTGTTGAAGAGTTTGGAACACCTCCATTGATCATTCTTTATGCTTACTTGAACAACAACATTTGCGTGATGAGATTGATAGATTGAAGAATGAGTTTTCATATGTTGTTGGAAAATTTACTAATGGACAAGAAAATTTTGAAAAACTCCTTTTATTGCAAAGGTTTACATTGTCTAAAAATGGTCTTGGTTATGATTCTTATCGATGACGAAGTTTTCAAATGATGGAAATACTTCAATTTCACTTGGTGTGTCTACTTGTGCTAAATTCTTAAAAATAGGTTATAGTGCACATTCTTGTACTAGTTTATGAAGAATCATCAAGGTGAAGAAGATGTGAATTCCCAAAGGAACCATTCTTCCTAACTTGGTTCATATGACTAACTCACAAGGAACCAAACTAGCTTGGATAACATTGAAAAGAAGCAAAATTGATTTTGTAGGTACAAGCCAAGAGTAAAATTCCTTCAAGTTGTTGGTACATTGATAGTGGATGTTTGAGGCACATGAATGGAGATAAAAGTTTGTTCGCGGAACTGCCTACAGGAATCAAGGCCATGTAACCTTTGTTGACAACAATAGAGGTAAGATCATTAGTTTTTGTAACGTGGGTAAGGAACCTTTACCAACCATTGATAATGTGCTTTTAGTTGATGGTTTACAATATAACTTATTGAGTGTTTCCCAATTGTGTGATATGGACTATGATGTTAGGTTTGAATCATCACGTTGCGCTGTTTTGAAAGATGAAAAAATTGCATTCATTGGTTTAAGGCATGAAAACATTTTTGTTGTGAATTTGCATGATGCATCATCGTTTAATGAAAAATCCTTAATTTCTTTAAATGAAAATGCATATTTGTGGCATAGAAGATTATGACATGCACCACTACCATTGATTTTAAAACTTACAAAAATGAGATTGTTAGGGGTTTTCCAAAATTAAGATTTACAAAAGATCATTTGTGTGAACCATGCATGAAAGGAAAACATAATAGATGTTCTTTTAAACCAAAAAAATAAGTCTCTACATCTAGAGTCTTAGAACTGGTGCATATGGAGTTGATTAGGCCATCTAGATATGTTAGTTTAGGAGGAAAGTTGTTTACACTTGATATTATTGATGACTTTTCTCAGTTTACTTGGGTTAGATTTCTTGCCAATAAAAGTGATACCTTTAATGAGTTTGCTAAATGGTGTAGATTAGTTCAAAATAAGAAGAACACATCCATCATTGCAATTAGAACTGATCATGGTGAAGAATTTGAATGCAAACCATTTGAAGATTGGTGTGACAAGTAGAAGGTTGAGCACAATTTTTTGGCACCAAGAACACCACAATAGAATGGTATGGTGGAATGAAAGAATCGAACCTTGGAGAAGATGTGCAGAACAATGTTGAGTGAGTATGATCTTCCCAAGTACATATGGGCTGAAGCTATGAACACCTCTTGTTACATCATCAATAGGGTGCACTTAAGGAGAAATCAATTGAAAACACCCTATGAGATATGGAAAGGTAAAAAACCTAATATTTCTTATTTTCATCCTTTTGGTTGCAAAGTGTTTATATTGAATAATGGTAAGGATAATCTAGGTAAATTTGATGCAAAATTTGATGTAGTAATATTCTTAGGATATTCTATAAATAGTAAGGCTTATGGAGTTTTTAATACCATAACAAATGTAGTAGAAGAATCTATTCATATTAAATTTGATGATATGATCTCACCCCTGAGGAAGGTAGTTGTTGATGATGATGTAGGTGGATTTGAGAAGAAAGAAGACCAAGTACTTCAAAGGGGAATGGAAGAGCTAAACATGAATGACGAACCCAGCAACAATGGTGAAGAAGAGAGAAGAGTTGAAAAGGAGCAAATCTTACTTCTAAGAGATTTGGAAAATGTGAAGGATCATACAAAAGAATTGGTTATTGGGAAAATAGAAGAGGGAGTTAAGACAAAGAGAACTCTAAATGAATACAAAAGCGACTATGTATACATCTCAATTGTGGAGTAAAGAGTACCAAAGAAGCTCTTGAAGATGAATGTTGGATTCAATATATGCAAGATGAACTCAATAAATTCAAAAGGCAAAATGTATAGGAATTGGTTCCTTTACAAAAAGGGAAAATAGCAATTGGAACCAAATGGGTGCACAAAATAAAGTATGATGAGAATGAAAAACCCGTGAAAAATAAGTCAAGACTAGTTGCTCAAGGATTCAACCAAGAAGAAGGACTTGAATATGAGGAGACATTTGCACCAGTTGAAAGATTGGAGGCCATTCGACTATTGTATGCCTTTGCTGCCCAAAAAAAGATCAAGCTCTATCAATTGGATGTGAATAGTGCCTTTCTAAATGAGTGCATTCAAGAAGAGGTGTATGTGAAGCAACCTCTGGGTTTTAAAGACTACGAGCATCCCAATTATGTATACAAGCTCAACAAAGCACTATATGGGTTGAAGAAAGCATCAAGGGCATGGTATAAAAGGTTAAGTTCATTTCTCATCCAAAATGGCTATAAAATGGGCCAAAGAAGGAGGAAACTCAGTACCAAATGCTTGGCAATCCTTATGGATAACACTCTTTTCATTAAGAAAAATAATAATGATATGCTTATATGTCAAATCTCTGTGGATGATATAGTCTTTGGTGCCACTAACTCTTCTATGTGTCAAGAATTTTGTGATCTTATGAAGGGAGAATTTGAAATGAGTATGATGGGAGAACTTACCTACTTCCTTGGACTCCAAATCAAACAAATTGAAGATGGTATCTTCATTCATCAAACGAAGTACACCAAAGATTTGTCAAAAAAGTTCAAGATGGATGGAAGCAATAAGATGCCCACACCAATGTCATCTACCTTGAAGCTTGATAAGGTTGAGGATGGAAAACCAGTTAATCAATGACTCTATAGAGGTATGATCAGATCTCTACTCTATTTAACTACTTCTAGACCGAATATCATATTTGTTACATGCTTGTGTGCTTGTTTTAAATCGAATCTAAAGGAATCTCATTTGGTTGCTTGCAAAAGAATTTTTAGGTATTTGATTGGTACAATTGGTTTTGGCTTGTGGTATCCATTATCTCTAGATTTCAATTTCATTGCATACAGTGATGTTGATTATGGTGGTTGCAAATTAGATATGAAGAGTACTAGTGGTATATACCATTTTCTAGGATTATGTTTGGTATATTGGGCTAGCAAGAAACAAACTAGTGTTGCAACTCTTACATCCGAATCTAAATATGTGGCTACTGAAAGCTCTTGTGCCCAAAGAACTATGGATTAAAAATCAATAGTTTGATTATGGTATTATTCTTAAGAATGTTCACATATTTTGTGACAATACTAGTGCCATAAATTTGAGCAAAAATTCCATTTTGCATGGTAGAACAAAGCATATAGATATTCGACATCATTTTCTACGTGATCATGTGCAAAAAGGTAATATTTTTTTGAAGTTTGTTAGAACAAATGATCAATTAGCTAATATTTTTACAAAGCGACTTTGTGAAGATAGTTTCAATTCTATTCGTCTTAGATTGGGTATGTGTGATGCGAATAATTTTTAATGTTATTTGATGATGTTGTGGGTATTTTACTTTTACTGCATTCATATGCATTCACTCATAGTAAAATGATCCAATGTGGTATATGAGGATGAAATTTTATCATGGTATATAATTGGAATATGGACAGCAAGTAATTTTTATGTTTTTGGAAATTCTCACTCGAGTAAAATGGATCCCCACTCGAGTGAACGTTGTTGGTTGGGTAAACTCTGGGTTTGAAGCAGTTGTCACTCGAGAAATATGAAGGTCTACTCAAGTGATCAAGATTGATTTGAAATTCTGGGTTTTGCCACTTGGAGTTACTCGAGTAACGATGGAGCTTAATCGAGTAAATGTTGACATCTGATGTAACATTGGGTGAGTTTCTTACTTAAGCTATTTTTGGAGTAACACGAGTGTGGTTAGTCTAGATTGAGACTTACTCAAGTAAGTCAAGGTTCTACTTGAGTAATCGGGCATAAGGTCAGTTTTTAACTCACTTTTGTGTCACTATTTGCATTTCTTCCTCACAAACCCGTCACACTTGCATCTTATTTTCTCTCAAAATTCTCAAACTCACTCAAGTAAACTTTCAAATCCCCACAAAACACATCATTCATACACCAACTCTTCATCATTCCAACATTTTCACTACGTAATCCATCTCTAAACATCTACAACTCACAAAAATTTGCCCATTCACCTTGAAAACCTAACTTTCATCCTCTTTTGATTTCTTTCTCACCAATGGCTAAACCTTGATCGCAATGTTCTAAACATCATTTATAGGACCAAAATAGTGATTCATCACCTCCACCCAGACCTCCACGCACCAAATTCGTAGCCAAAAAGATGTTAGTTTCTACCTCCTCTTCTCAACCTCCAATCGAGTCTGTTCCTAGTGATCATGCTCCATTATTCAATCCTCGATTCATCTCCTTAAGAGCTCAAGATGTCTACAATAAGGTGATAAAAAACTTATGCCTTCCATGATTTTTGATTATCCTAGCCTAAGGATTGCTGATTGTGATTTTGAAAGTGTATTTAAACCATATGGTTTAAGTAAATTGCTTAGATATACTGATGTAATTTATGAAGACTTGGTTAGAGAGTTTTATGCAAAATTGGAAATTGTGAAGAAATCAGTAGAAGAAGGTATTATTTTGCGGTTTCGTTTTTGTTGAAAGTTAGTAATGGTGTCTGAAATCCGGCTTTGTGATTGGTTCTCTATTCTTGAGGGAAGAGTTACACCTACTGGAAAAGACAAGGAGAATCAACGTGATGATGACGAGAGTGATTGTGAGGCCACTGAAGATGAAATTGAGAAACCTGAAGCCTACAGTTTGGTTAAAGGGAAGGCTTTACTTAGAGAGATTGTCGTGGTTGAAGTGGGAGCATTTGTAAGAATGGAAGCCACTGATTTGCCCAGAAATTCAAGGATAATGCATTATGCTATAAATCGAAGTATTGTTCCAAAGAAAGGCACCCAAAACTACATCAACAAAACTGATGTTCAGATTTTGTGGTATTTGATGAAAGGAGTTCAAATCAATTTCGCCTTTTTAATCATGAGATGGATGAAAGCACAAAGAGAAACTTCTTCTCAAGATGGGCTATGCTTCACACCAAAAGAAAGAATGTTTACCTTATGGGGTTTTGATCACCAAGATTCTTCGGATGCACAATGTTCCTCTTTCGGGTAATGACTACATCACGATTGCTCACAATTGGAAGTTCACCAATGTTAACTTTGCAAATATAAGGATGATTAACACTGTCACTAGAGGTCGGATTTATGGACCCCATGTGAGGCATGACACCGATCGTTTGGTGAATCCAAATGTTCGCATTCCTCCTCCAATTGATAAGAATGTCCCTAGTTTAAGGAGTGGAAGGCAAATTCGAGCACATGTTGATCAAGAATCGAACCCTATTGTGGTTAGTTCAAGGGAATTTCAAGAACTCAAGGATCAAGTTCATTCTTTGGGTTCCAAGGTTAGCACAATGGAAATGGTGTTAAGGATGGTTTTAGATTTAGTACATAAGATTTGGGACAAGATTAGTTGCTCTTCACCATCGGCCACTTCCGTTCATGCACCATGATTGCTATGTTTGGATCCCTTTTCTCCAATGGATCAACATTTTCACTTGCATCATTTGCATCTCCTTTGTGCTTGTATTTTCTATGTTTCTTTTGCACTTGGCCATGTATCTCTCTTGCTCTTAGCAATTGTCTATTTGACCTATGTATTTTCATTTGCTACATACTTGGATAGTTATGTATTATGCTAAATATTTACATTATCTATGTTGCTTGGTTATATCTATTTCTTTGAGTGAATTTCTTGCTTTCTCTATGGCATTTTACCTTTTCGATTATGACAAGGGAGATACCCAACTTATATGGATTTTTGGAATTGGACTAACCTTTGTGACAATGATTTTTATGCCTTGATCAATTTTTATGTTTCTTTTTAAGATATGCATATTCTTAAGGGGAGCTTAATAATTTTCCAATGTTTTGTCATCATCAAAAAAGAGAAGATTGTTGAACCAATGGTGGTTCACATTTAAAGCCTCTTATATTTTAATGATGAACAAAAGTTGACAAATAATATTAGATAAAGTGTATACTAAATAGGGCTTCCAAAAGGCGTAATTATTTGAAGCAAAGAAGAGTTACTCAAGTAACTCTGATTGTTACTCGAGTAAGTTTAATGTCTAGAAGAAAATGGTTTCCAGGTGTCACTCGAGTGAACTCATATTTCACTTGAGTAAGTGCTAAGTTATTCGACTAATAATTGAAGTCACTCGATCAAGCAAAGTGCCCAAAATACATGGTTTCAGAAGTTACTTGAGTAGAATCTAAAGTCACTCGAGTAAGACCAACATCTAAGAGCCACTGGATCACAAAGTTACTCGAGAAAGCTTAGGAATCACTAGAGTATGTGAAGACTGAATTGGTTTCACTCAAGTGAGTTTTGTTATTACTCAAGCAAGTGGTTGTTCTAGAAGGTGCACTATTTTGTTAACGTGACTCAGAAAATCAACCAAGTACGTAGAGGAATTAGTGAATGTGACTCAGGAAATCAACAAAGTACGTAGATGAATTTGTGAACATGAATCATAAAATCAACAAAGTACGTAGGGAAAAAAGTTACTCAAGTAGAATTGTTCATTACTCGAGTGAGCGTGCTTTTCAGAAAATCTAGAAGTACAAAAAAGACAAAGTTACTCGAGTGGAGTTTTTCTCACTCGAGTAAACATGCTTTTTGGTTTATAGATCAGAGACAATCAAGTCAAATATGGAAGGAAATCAAAGTCCAACGGTCATAAAGGGTCGATTCCTCGAGTGAAAGTATGTGTTACTCAAGTAAGACAAGGGCCAAAGTCAACATTGAAGATCAAAGCCATAGTTACTTGAGTGAGCACTGAAAAGAAAAGAAAATAAAATAAAGATTGAATTCACACTCCAACAAGCAAGAATTAAGTCACAACGACTCGTGAAATTCCACTAAGTATAAATACACTTAAAGAACAGTAGAAGGACATATAACAACGCATCTTCAATCCATTGCAACCCCAAAATTCGAGATTTACTCATATTCCTTGGTGATACAAGTTTATTTGTTCTTAATTTCATATTTTCGTTGCTTGTATCCTTATTCTAAATTTATTGGTGAGCAATTTATTGTTTACAAATAGAGAGTTTGTGAGAATGGGATCAAGGGTTGATCCTAAGTTGGTTTATTCTTGAACCAAAATCAAGAATTGTAAGTGTTCTCACTTAGCTAAAATGTGAAAATTGTAAGAAAAGAATGAGATTAGTAGAAATCTTAACTTTCGCCATTCCCTATCTTTTCCAAAATCTCCAATTTGGTCCCCAAGTTAGTAACCGCTTTAGTGACTCTTAATATAGAAACGAAAAGACTATCTTTGTCACGACCCATTCCCGGGACCATGACCGGCGTACGAGGAGAACCGTCTATAGAAGCCCGACCCATCTCGCACAAGCCTTCCAAATAATCAGAATTACTACCCATCATTTAATTTCCAAAACATTTATGGAAAAATATTTATTAATTTAAAACAGATTTATATATAAACCAATATATATATAAATACCAAAATGTATATATAATATACTCTGGTAAAATTAGATACAATAAATACATCAGAGCATACAAACAACCCAACACCCCACAGTAATCTAGTACGAAGCTCTAACAAAATCAAAGAAGCCCGAATAAGAGGCATCACTAACCAAAATATCTCCTCAAGGGTGTCCGAAATGCGAAATAAACGCCGAAACCAAAGTCTGTGCACCTGGAAGATAGAATCATCCACAACAAAAATAAAATGGGGGTTAACCCAGTGATTAATAACACTCTAAAACGCCTCATACGTACCTCACAGAGTCTGTTTTGAAACAGTTTGCAAATATCACAAGCAATACTCGTAAGTATATATATGTATACACGCTATACAATAATAGCCTTTCGAAAATCATTTCGAAACCATTTGCAACCAAGGCAAACAACATGCACGTAGGCGTACTAAAATCATTTAAGATTTTAAATCAACATTTTCATGTCAAAACATATACAATCGATATGGGACTAAGCAAGCATGATATGGACTCTGCCATATATCACGAAAAGTGTGGACCATCCATAAACGATGAGGACTCACCTCTATCAATAACAAATCATGTGCATGATCGAGCCAACATGGCT
>CAODLS011600942.1:0-15586 GCA_948243855.1 Flueggea neowawraea
CTTAATCTTACCTCAAAGATGATGTGGAATCAAGGAGAGGCACTAGAGACAAAGTTTGGATGAATTTGGAGTGTTTGAGAGTGAGAGGATTGAGTTAGAACCAAATGAGTCGGGTAGGGGGTATTTATTGATTTTTCTGACCGAACAGGCACTTACTCGAGTAACACGAAGTGTTCACTCGAGTAAGTCTCTTCCCATAATCATTCTGGGTTCGTCGCTTACTCGAGTAACTCATGCAATCTCACTCGAGTGACATAAAATGTTACTCGAGTAAGTCTACCTTCCAGTTACTCGATCAACCCTCTTCTTACTCGAGTAATTCCCCTTAAAACACCAAAAATAACAACAATTTAACACCTAAATGCATCATTAAACATTTAAGATCATCAATCAAAACTCCATTTTATTCCAAAGATCAAATCAAACTAGATCAGAATGCTACAGGAACTATAACTGAAACGGGCGGGGTATTACAGATTGACTTTGTTCCCGTTTATGAACTTTGTTATTCGACAAATTAACAACCAACATTTATTTGAAAATATGCTACCATTGAGAGGTGAAGTTAGAAACATCATTTTATAAGTGTGGTGGAGGAAGGGAAGTGACTCTGCAGTTGCGAAGAAGAAAAGGAAGATAGAGTTGGATGGGTCGATTTCAACTTCTGATGCTACTTTTAAATGCCTTAGGTTTTGTTTGTTTAAGTGAACAATAAACGCATAAATTATGAAATTGGCAACTGTTGGATATATTCTAAAAATATATATGAACCATATTCGATTTTGTTATTACGAGACAAACAGCCCCAAAACGAGATTTTGGGTATTCATCTTTGTATGTATGATAATTGGGTTTAGTTCTTAAGAGTTTGTGATGTACTCATTTCTTCAGGTATGTGACTTCTAATAATTTGGGATTTGTTTAGAAATGAATATGGCATCAAGGCGGCATGTTCAGTACTGCCATCTTCCTGGCGATGATAATGTTGTAGTGGCCAAAGTGCTTAGTTTGTACTCATTTTTTGTATGTATTTGCTCGTTATACTCATTTTCTACTTATTTTGTTCTCATTTTGTATTCGTTTGTGCTTAATTTGTACCAAATTTTGTATGCATTTGCTCCTTTATAATCGTTTTGTACTTATTTATTTTCGGTTTGTTATCGTTTTATACTTATTTTGGTATCTGGAATAATGAGAACAATTTGTTCTCTTTTTATACTCATTGCTATATCTGGAAAAGAAGAACAGTTTGTTCTCGTTTTATACTCATTTTTGTATTTAAAAAAATGAACAAAAATGAGACCAGTTTGTTCTCGTTTTGTACTCATTTTGTCGTGCAGTCAAACTTTCTGATGTGTTATCAATATGCGGTAAAACTTCTAACGGGCGGTTAAAAAGGTAGTCAAAAGATAAAATTTTAGTATTTTTGAAATTGTAAAAAAAGATGTGACAATTCTGTATACATTTTGCATGCTCATATATTTTAGAAATTTGAATTTCTTGTTAGAATATTTGAGGTAAAATCTCAAAGATCCGCTCCTTTCAATAGGACATATTTTCAGGGAAAATTACACTTTATAACATGAAAAAAGCAAGAAAAAAAATACTGTTAAAAGTATGACTAATGCTAAAAATACCATTTTTTGCTCACGCATGAGAAATTGGGTTATTATTTGGAGAAATTGAGAACCTGCTTAGTTGTGAAAAAAATTAGAAAGAAAAATTAGAAAATTGTTTAAAAATAATTTTTTCTAAGAAAAATAATTTTTTAATTGTTTTCTACCCAAACTTCTCTCCCCTGCATCCGCTCTCACTTTAGGACAAAAAAAATTTGAATCTCAATTCGCCGAAACCTCCAACCGCTCCGACTATGGCATCGCTGTTCTCCGCCTCGTCGCTAATCCTGTCGTCGACGAGCAGATCCGCCTAGCAGCTGTTTTTAACTTCAAGAACCACCTCCGCGGGTCGCTGGGCCCCTGCTTGTGACGAATCCGCCGCCATGACTCCTATATCTGATTCGAAAAGGACCTAATCCGAAGCCTCATCGTGTCTTTTATGCTCTCCGCCTCTCCTCGCATTCGGGTTCAGCTCAGCGAGTCGCTTTCTCTCATCGGAAAACACGACTTCCCCAAGTCTTGGCCTAACCTGCTGCTGGAGCTCGTGAAATGCCTCGAAGACTCAGCGAAATCGAACGATTACGCTTCAATTAATGGAATTCTTGGTATGGTTAGTTCTCTTTTCAAGAAGTTCCGTTATCTGTGTAAGACGAATGACTTTCTGCTTGATTTGAAGTACTATCTTGATAATTTTGCTGCTCCTTTGTTGCAAATATTTATGGGCACCTCTATTTGATTGATTTAGCTGTTGCGTCTGGTGGTGGAACGCCTGAGATCTTAAAGCCGTTGTTTGAGTCGCAGAGGCTGTGTTGTAGGATATTTTACACATTAAATCTTCAGGAGTTGCAGGAGTTTTTTGAGGATCATATGAATACACATTTGAGGATCTACCCTTTTTTGGTTAGATATGACTATGATCTGTGGATTTGATGATGAATAGGTGTTTGTGTTGTGATTTACAGAGAAGAAATGGAAGAGGAGGGATTTGGATGTGATGTAGTTGTACGGTTGGATTTCTCAGTTGAAATCAATTTTTAGTTTTGAATCTTATTTAATTTTCTATATTTTCAGGACGGAAGGGTTCAGCTTGCTTCTATAGGCTTTATTTATATGGAAATGGTCGGGCTTGGCTTTGAGTTTGGTTTAGGTTTTTTTTTTTGTATAACTAACCCATTAAACATAAACATATTTTACAAATAATCACTTTGAAACTTTAATTAAATATGTCCATAAATTAATGAAATATTTTCTAAAAATAACTACTTAAAACCTAAAACGTAGATTTAGTAAATCTCTTAAAAAATAAGAGTTGTCAATTGTTGAAACCGAATTTAAAGGAATCACATTTATTAAATATTAATTTGATTGCTTAATCCAAAAAATATATGAGATTTTAACCATCAATAATTAGATTTAAAAATATGTTAACAAATATGTATTAACACTTTGAAAAAATACAAAAAAAAAACATAATATTCGAAATTGTTAGAGTAAATGTTTTTTGACACTCAATTGAAACTCGATATAAACTTTGCAATATCATTCAAATACATTTTGGTACTGCACGGATAATTAAGAGTTTTATGGACATAATACTTTGAATCTTATTTACAACTTCTTTGAAATTAGATTGAAACTATCATTGTTCATATTAGATTGTAAATTTTAATGCTTTTTTATAGATTAAAACTTCTTTAAAACTAAATTGAAACTATATTAGATATCAAGATAAAATATGTGTATAAAAAATTAATTTTTTTTTTGAAAATTGACAAAAAGAATCCAAAACATGGATGGATTCAATGACCTAAAAAAATATAATAAATATGTTGAAACTCAATTGAAACTCGATAGAAACTTTGCTACGTCATTCAAACACATCATAGTACTGCACGAATAATTAAGGGTTTCATGGATATAATGCTTTGAATCTTATTTAAAACTTCTTTGAAACTAGATTGAAACTATCATTGTTCATATTGGGTTGTCAATTGTAATATTTTTTTATAAATTGAAACTTCTTTGAAGCTATATTGAAACTACATTAGATGTTAAGATAAAAATATGCATATAAAAAATTGAAAAATTTCTGATAATTGACAAAAAGAATCTAAAACGTGGATGGATTCAATGACCTAAAAAAATAGGATAAATATGCTAAAACTCAATTCAAACTCACCAAAACCTTTACTATGTTACTCAAATACATCATGATATTGTACAAATAATTAAGGGTTTCATGGAAATAATTCATTGAATCTTATTTAAAACTAGATTGAAACTACTATTATTCATATTGGGTTGCAAAATTATAATTTTTTTTATAGATTGAAACTTTTTTTAAACTAGATTGAAACCACATTAGATGTCAAGATAAAAATATAACTATGAAATATTGAAAATATTTCTGAAAAATTGACAAAAAATCCAAAACGTGGATAGATTCAATGACATAAAAAAATAGGGGTTTCATCTCTTACTAAATAGTAATGCCCAATAAAAGTGGAGGAGAGAGAACGTTAATTCACTTCTTAAAAAATAGGAAACTAACCTATATTTATTACCTAAATAGTAATATGATAATAACCGAATTTATTCATTAAGTGAGCAAAATTAAAATATTAAAACCTATATTTATATTAGTAAAAGTTGAGTGGATATTTTTAACTAATGATTCAAAAAAAGACTATTTTGTACAATTTCCTCTTTGGTTTATGCTAGAAAATAAGAAGAATTTTTCAAAATTTCCAACTAAATGTGTTTTTCTTTTGAAATTTTCAACTAAATATGTTAAGTAATAAATTTGAGTAAAAAATCAACTTATTAATTGATTTTTTGACTAAATTAATTAAATTTGATTATTATTTAGTAGTGGTTATCAAACACGGTAAAAAATAACCCATTAACATTTTAAATTAAGTGTTGGTAGGGTAATAATTTTTGATATGATATGATTACGTGACACAATATGATACACTCTTAAGAGGGTTTGGGTTTGGTATGAATGGTTTTGTGTCATAAACGTGTCGACACAGGGGAGGAAGAAGGATTCTGATTAAGTAAGGGTCGAATCTGCTTAGCTAGAATCAGGCTAAATGATATGTACGATCAAAACAATATGTATATATATAAAAAATTACATTAAATTTAAAAAAATATTTGGAGACATGTTCTAATCATACAATTATTTTTACACACTCGAATCAAGACGTGATAGTTGACTTCGGCTTGTCGTCATTCTTTGAAAGCGTTGCAAATAGCCCCATTGTCAATAGTTAAAAAAATTTCTTTCTCGAAGCATACGACCAAGATGTCATTCATCCAATCATGTCTCATTCTATTCCGCAAATTCGTCTTGACAATGTTCATAGCAGAAAATACTCTTTCAACAGATGTAGTTACAACTGGAAGAAGCAATGTCAATTCAATCAAACGATATACCAATCCGAAGACTCGAGCTTTTCTAGTTGCAACAACCTTCTTTGCAAGACTTTCCAAATCTTGAATATTGGAGAATTCATCATCATCTTTTATATTGAAAATATAAGTTCGAAGCTAATGGGGAAGAATCATAAGTTCTTCTAAAGTGAAGTCTTCTGGATAAAGTTCTGCAAGATTAACTAACTTTTCAACATTGAAGTTAGCAAATAAGTTATTTGAATTGAGACAATTCATGCAAAGAAGTAATTCTGTGTTTGTCTCTAGAAAACGATTTTCTATCTCCTGTATGAGTAAATCAAGAACATAGAAATAAGAAAAAAGAAAAATTGTCAATGTAGTGCGATGGTAGTTATTAGAGAAAATATATAATATAAAATTCGTGTAATTACCTCACAATAAATTCCAACCCTATAATGGTGATAATTAGTAACACAACCAACTCGATTCATACGAACACGAGATTTGATGGTATCTTCTATAATAAGAACATCAATGGATATTGCCACACAAAATTTCTCCACTTCCTTCAAGAAGTTAACCCATTCATTCTCCCTAAAATTTTGCAGTTGATTTGATCAAAGATATAGCTTGAACTTAAATTTTGTTCAAAAGAAAGAGGAAATAAGATGAGGGAAGGGTGGACAGCTTACCTGGGGTTGGGGCTGGGACGAGGAACGCGGCGGCACAGCCTATCATCGGAGAATGAGGACGTGGTGGCGTGGCCTGGAGGCTGAAGAGTGGAGGCAGGGACTGACAGAGTCACATAGTGAATCAGTGAAGGGAAGACAGCGAGAAATAAGAGGATATTGAAGGGCTTGTGGCTGTGGCGGTGGGTTGGTAGTTGTGGGCCTTTGCCTCAATTTTTTTTAAATAAGTAGTGGGCTGGTGGCTGTGGGCTGGAGTAAGGCCATTGATTTAATATTTTTTAACAACAAAGCTTGTGCTATGGTTTAAAAACAAAGAAAGGCCCATCTTCTTCTTCTTCTTCATACCAGTTAGCATCTGCAACTCCATCTCCATGCTCCTCTTCAGACTTCAATGGAGGAAGCAAAGCAGGGGCTCGGATCTCGCCGGAGGGGGGCTCTAATGGCACTCCTCCGTCAAGAGCAGGGGCCCGGGGCCCTACTTGTCCCTTCGTGAATCAGTAATTGTGTCAACATGTTTATGACACGCCAAACTTAAACAGGTTTGTGTCATAAATGTGTCAACATGTTTATGACAAAATTAACTTGTTTAACATAAACGTGTCACATATCAACACGTAACTATTTATTGACTCATGAGACCCATTCAATTTAAATTATAAAAAAATTTAATTTCTAATATAATTTATATAATTTGTAGTGTTCCAATATGCATGTGCATATGTTACTAGAATATTTTTTAAACTTATATAAATATACTTTCGTGTTTTTAGCCATTCATATTTAGTATTAATTTGATGATGAATGTTTTAGATAAATTACCAATGTTGTATCAGGTCGTATTTTTAAGTGGGTTAATAGGTTAACGTGTCATGTTGTGAGTTGCGACTCTTTTATTTAATTGTGTCATATCGTGTCGACGTGGTTAATAAGTATGTCATGTACATGATTTAAAACTTTATTTGTTTATTAAATATGTTATACTCGTGTCATGTGTAATTGTGTCAAAATGATAGGTCAACATGACACGCATACGACACACAAAACATGAATGGCCAGTCCTAAGTGTTGGATGGGGTTTTCAAGAAGAAGCTAATAACTACACAATTCACTGCTCAAAAAGCTTCCTTTCAACTTCCATAGCCACAAAATCTTGACAACAATCGTGTTCAAATTTCTTCCCCTTTATTTTCAAGCACAATTCAGTAAAGCTTCTGATCAAATTGTCAACAAATCAACAAAATGCATTTGCACTATACACTCAAAATTTATAGCAAGAGGAGTTAAGTCGACAACTTAAGAACCTAAAACACCACCCATATTTTGGCAAAGGAGTCCAATCACCAGTATTTTCATGATGAAAAATGAGTAAATCAGCTATAATGGAATCATTAGAGAATTAAATGGAAGCAATAAGTATCATAACGACAATATAATGAGACCCAACAACTAAAACGATTGAATTTTAAATGACAAAATAAGTAAAAGAATACATATTACAATGTAATTAATATCATAAAAACATCATCATTTCCCCAAAAAAAAAATTTCCAATAAAAACTATCGGTCACGCAATCACATTAACTTTCTTTAAGTATGAGAATTAACCATCTCCAATTCCACCACCTCAACTCCTAGATAAACCCATATACATTCCCTCACAAACACCACATCCCCAAAATGAAATTCTTCAACACAATTAAAGTTTCTTTCTTAATTCTTTCTACCCTTTGTGTCACTATAGGCACCAATGCAACCACATTTGACATAACAAACACATGTCCATACACAGAGTGGGCAGCTGTGGTACCAGGTGGTGGAAACAAATTGACTCGGGTTCGACGTGGAAAATTACTTCACCTGAAGGGACCACACAAGACAGGATTTGGGGAAGAACCAATTGCCAATTTGATGCGTCAGGAAGAGGCAAGTGCTAGACATGTGATTGTAATGGTATGTTATTGTGTGATACATATGGTGCAGCCCCAAACACATTAGCTGAATATCCTTTACAACAATAAAAAATCAAGATTCTTTTTCATGTCTCTAGTTAATGGGTTCAATGTGCCTATGGAGTTCAGTTCTGTTTCAGGAAGTTGTAGCTAAGTGATCAAATGTTTAGGTGACATAATAGAACTGAAGGTTAGGGACAGACGGAGGAGGGTCATGGGTGGTCCCGTGAACCCCCTGGCACCGGTATGAGGTCTCGCCGGTGCTAGCAGAGCCCCTTTAGGCATGCGGATTCATGAGGCTGTGAGAGGCTGATAGCTGACTGAAGGTTAAAGACGACATAAGTTTCTGTCTTTATTTTCTTTTTTGGTAAGCCTGACGCTTGAAATGATGTCGTTTCAGGCTCCAAGTGTTATTTTTTTAATATGTCATTTTAGTCCCCAGATTAAAAAAATTAACACCTCCCTGGCTTAAAAAAAGAAATAAAGAGAGTCACAGAAACCGTGACTATAAGAGCATCAAACCAAACTTGCAAAGCAAGCTTTGAGAGAGAAAAACGAAAGGGAGAGGAGAACTGGAGAAGACCGTCGACCACAACACTTGTAATGCCCCATCTGTTCTGAATAGATTTTCTACAGCATTTCAATCGAATTCGATCAATCTTTGGATAATTAATGATGTTTGGGAGTGTTTGGAGTCTTTGATTTTTTATGGAAATAATTTAAATTGATTGTAAGAAAGGAATAATTGAATTTGGAGAAAAACCAGTGACGAGTTATTTGGAAGGCTATCGTATATGCATGTTGTTGTTGTTCGCTGTGAAACGTGCGTCTATCCCATCCACACCCTTCTCTCAACCTGGAGCTTCACTAAACGGTGCATTTTGACTCCCTTATTTTTTTAAAACCAACAACTCTGATTCCTCTTCGGCCTCACTCATTTTTCTTCACATTTCTCGCCTCAAAACAGTCTGAATCTCTCTCTCTTTGCCCCTCATTGTTCCCAATCATTTCCTTGAGGTAAGATCGACACTCCAACTTATTTTTCCTCCATTTTTCTTGTTGCATTTTGTTGGTTAGTGTTGAATGAAGAAGATGACGGTTTGGGATAGGGTTTTTGATTCCTGTTGATTTCGGTCAAATGAGTGTTGTTAAATGTTAGTTATTGTTAGATAAGGCATAGTAATGCATGATTTCTTGTTGGATTTTGAAGATTCAAGGAGAATGAAGCTGGTTTAGGTTTTGGGTATAGGAAATTCGGATTTTTGAAAAAAAAATGGTGATTTTGAGTTTTGTTTGTTGAAATGGGTGTTTGATTTGTGTTCTTGAGGATACTAAGAAGTGATTTGTATAGTTGGATAGGGTGGGGATCGAGCAGAATGGATGTGGGGACTATTTGGATAATTTGTCATTGGATGACTAAAGTGATATTTTGCATTCTAAGGACTAAAATTGGGATTTTGAATAATTTGGAAGATTAAATTGTATATTTTGAGATATTTGAGGACTCATTAATGATATTCGAGTGTTAAGGGTTGATTTATAAATCTGGAATGTTTTGGGGATTGAATCATAATTTTCTAAAATTTGGGGACTAAAATATAATTTTACATCCAAGCTTGATTTTTGACTAGAATGTTAGATATTTGTCCGTAATAGAATTTTCATCATCATGGTTTAGGAGTCGCATTTGCATTGCATACACATTTTGTATTGCTATAGTACAATATTTGACTCTGTTATAATAATTTTATATTCTTAGTTCTGTTCAACTTTCGAGGTGACCAATCATTCACCGATGGATTGCGACTGGATTATTAGCTCGACATCCACGTGAGTGCAGTAGCAGTTTCAGACACATAAGCTGTGTCTTATGAAATTATATATGTTTTCTGTTGTACTCTGACCTCTGCATGTAATCCGAAATAATAATGATTCGGTAATAATAAAATCTGACCTATGTGAAAACCTCTGCTATGAAAAAAATCAATTTTTAGAAATCTTTATTATTTCTAAAATAAATATTATTTTTTGGGTATTTGTTATTATAAAATATGTAATAAGCACTCCATTTGGATTTTAAGATACTCTTTGTAATAAGAATTTTTGTCTTTATCTTAGAACTATTCTGAAGTAAATATTATGTTCTGGAAAGTATATTTTCTGATATAAAAGTTATGTTCAATAATTGAAAATATTTTTGTAATGAATATTTTGTTCTGAAATAAATATACTTTCTATAGAATGATTGTTCATTCTGCCTATCTATTTGGATTTAAATATATTTAAATATGTTTTTAGTATACAACATTATATATATAAATTCTGTGAATTGGGACACCTTAGTTGTGGGGACGGCGTAGCCTTTGGTATACCAATGCTCAGGAAGGCCTAGTTACCAAGGTTGGTGGTAACACTGTATGTGCGGCCACACACAGAGGTTAAGTGGCTTAGTCCACATCACTTCAATTCAGTTCAGTTTTCGTCTCGGTCAAATTTCCAGATATACTTAAATATTATTATCCTCACAAATGTTTTCAGAATTAAATATTGTGTGGTTTAAAATGATTCTCTGTAAATATTTTCTAAAAGAATAAATATTATTTTTGGCGAATATTTTGAAAGGTAAATATTATACCAATTTCATATTTTGAACACTAATATGTTTATTAAAATTATTTATTAATTTAATCCGTGTGATTTCTCGTTGTTTTTTGAGGGCGCGAATGTTTTCAAAAAAAAATGAATTTCAAACTATTACTATATGTAGAGTGTATATGCATGTATTTTATATATCGTATGTGGCAGGTTTCAAAAACGTTTTCAAAACGGTTTATGTGACGTCCGGAGCCGATATGGAGTGTTATCCCTCACTAGGTTCTTACCCCCTTCCTTTTTCTTATTTATTTTATTGTATGTTTCAGGCTTTTTGTCTTCAGCAACTTTCTGGCATTCAGTTACTCAGTGAAGCATCCTTGTCGATAGTGAGTGTCCTATTGTCCGAGCCTGATTGTTGGTTATGTTAGATGCTCCACACCAAGTAGTAGGTTAAGATGTTGTATTTGATAATTTTTTGTTTAATGAATTTTATTTATATCTACTTAATTAGAATTTTGATATTTGTTTATATTTTAATATTAAGTCTTATTATTCAAAGATATTGTTTTCCTTAAACTTTATATTTATTAAATTATTTTAAATATGTTTAATAACCGGCTAATAATAAGATTTTGGGTAGAAGTTCTATATCTGAGGTTTGTGCGAGATGGGCCGGGTCTTCGGTTTGGTTCGTCTTGTATGCCGGTCATGGTCCGGAAAAGGGTCATGACAACACCACACCATGCCACGTTCGTCCGTCCTTCCGCCGGCACCGAAGAAGGTAAATTGAACATAGATGACAAAACAATCTCTTTTTTTAAGAGTTTAAGTTGAAGTGATTTTTAGGGTTTGAAATTGAATTTGATGATGTTGAATTGTTGTTGTTTTTTAATTGATTGATTCTTGACTTGTATTGTTGAATTGAATTTGATTATGTTAATTGTTGAATTTCTTTGAATTGAATTATTTATGACTAGAAACATGGAGAAATTTACTGTACGAAGTAAGAGGCAACCAATCCTAAGTAGTGGGTCTTCAAATAATCCTAATGAGTCTAAAAATAGTGATGAAAATGTTGGTGAATCAATTGAAAAAAGAGCTCAAATAGAGACTATGGAGTTATGTGAGGAGGATATTATTAGTGGTCCAGCATTGCGTAAACCTATCAATGACTTTGACTCTCGGATTAGAGATGAACTCAAGAGAAGATATGTGCTCAAAGGTCCTTGTAAACCATTTTTGCATGATTTCCTGCGAAGCCAATTTGGAAATAAATGGAGGTCTTTCGAAGATAATAGGTTGAAGAATTGGGAATGGTTAGAATATAATGTTTCTAAAGATGCCGCATTTTGCTTTTAGTGTTATCTTTTTAGAGGGGATAAAGGCAAAAAAAATTGGATTTGAGGTGTTTATAAAAAATGGGTTCCGAAATTGGAAGAAGGCTTCAGATAAATTCAAAGTACATGTCGTAGTTCAAGGAAGTGCACACAATGACGCTCAAACATTATATTTTGCTTTCAAAGATCAAAGGCAAAGTGTGCCACGAAAGCTCTCTTCTGGAAGCAAGTATTAGGTGTTGTTTACCGCAATTGTTTGATAGCAAGTGTGGATGTTGCTCGATTACTTCTTGGACAAGGGTTAAAGAGAATGCACTGGAAAATCATTAACTTATTCTCCCCATATTCAAAAGTAAATTATTAGTGCTTGTGCATCAGAGACAGCAAAAGCCATTATTAGTGATATTGGAGATAAGTTCTTTTCTTTATTGATTGATGAGGCTCGACATAGTCCAGTAAAAGAGCAAATGACAATTGTTTTAAGATATGTAAACAATCATAGAGAAGTGGTGGAGCGGTTTCTTGGAGTTGTTCATGTTACTGACACCACCGCACTATCTTTAAAAAGTGGCATTGATAATTTCTTTGCTAAATATGGATTATCAATCTCGAAAATTAGAGGTAAAGGATACGATGAGATTTCTAATATGCGAGGCGAGCTTAATGAATTGAAGACTCTCATTTTGAATAAAAATTCATGCACAAGGTATGTTCATTATTTTACTCACCAACTCCAATTAGTTGTTGTGGTTATTGTAGAAGGAAGTCCATTTGTGAGTGATTTTCTTGAATATGTGTCTATGATTACAAACATAGTTGGGGCTTCTTGCAATAGAAAAGATGTTATTCGACAAAAACAATATGAAAATATCATGGAGCGTTTAGAACATGGTGACCTTTCTACTGGAAAATTATTGAATAAAGAAAGTAGTTTAGCTTCGTCAGATGCTACACGTTGAGTTTTACACTTTAAAACAATTGTATGTCTTCTATTTATGTGGTCTTTAGCAATTCAAGTACTTGTAAATATATATGATGATGGAACTGAGCAAAAAAGTTGAGGCATTGTTGTTAACTTGGTTGGCAGAATGGAGAATTATGAAATTGTGTTTATTGCTCATTTGATGAAACTAGTATTGGGATTGACAAATGGCTTGTCACACTTTTGCAACAAAAAGATTAGAATGTTATAAAGGCTATAAGTTTGGTTGAAAATACCAAAAGACAATTGCAAGATTTCAAAGAAAATGGATGGAATGGGTTATTAGAAGATGTCAACAATTTTTGTGCTAAAAATGATATTATCATTCCCAATATGGAAGATAATGTTCTAGGCCGCCTTTGTTCTAGATGTGCTGGGCATACTATAACATATTACCACTACTTTCGAGTTGAGATATTTTGTCAGGTACTAAATTATTTCTTTATTTACCATATTTAATTATTTTTTGGAAATAGAATTCATATTATTCTATATTTTTAGCTTATTGATCATATTTTTCAAGAGATGGAGAATCGTTTTACTGACCCAAGCATGAGATTACTCTTATGCATAGCATGCCTTGATCCTAAGAATTCATTCTCCAATTTCAACCTTTCAAGGCTTAGTTTGACTTGCAAAATTATATCCACAAAATTTTTCACTGGCTAATTGTGAGGAGTTTAAAGAACAATTGAAAACCTGGATTCATGAAATGAGAGGAAATGCAATTTTTTTTAAACTACAAAATATTGGAGATCTTGCTAAGAAGATGGTTGAGGTGGGAATTCACACTACTTTTCAGTTGGTATATCTTCTTGTCAAGTTGGCTTTAATTTTACCTGTTGCGACTGTTACTGTTGAAAAAGTGTTATCCGCGGTGAATATTATCAAGACAGACTTGCATAACAAGATAGAAGATTATTTCCTTACTAATTGTTTGGTGTGCCATGTCAAGAAACATGTTTTTAGAAACATTGATAATGAAGTAATTATGCAACATTTTCAGAATATGACAACTTGTCCGATGGATTTACCCCCTTTACCGCTTGAAGAGACCTCATGACTCGACCGTTCTAGTACCGTTAGCGGTCCAACAATCAAGAAATATTAGTTGTAGCACTACCAATATGTGTAATGAACTATTTTGCTGCTGTTTTTATTAAATTTTAACTTCATATATTTTAAATTTTCTTGAGTATATTTATAAATATATTTGAATTTCAAATAGTATATACAAGTAGTGCTTGTGTAAAATTTTTTCTACGTCCGTCACTACTGAAGGTCCCTGATGGATGCAACAGGGCATGTCGTGTGTTTAATACAGAACTATATTGTTGTATTACTGGTAACTGTGTTCCTGCTAATTACTCTATGTTTTTTAAGGAAAAGTGTCCTGATGCCTATAGTTACCCTCGAGATGATTCTACAGGTTTGTTTACTTGTAACTAACTATAATGTCAGTTTCTGTCCATGAATGGCCTGGAATTGATTCACTCAACCTCTTTGAACTTTAACTTTAGACTTTTAAAGAGGAATACTACCTAGTTTTTCAAAGCATCTCTAATGAAACTCTTTAGTTTTTTAGTGTATTTTTTTATAAATAAAGAGCATTTTTAAGTATATGAGAATAAAAATTGTTACGAATAGTATTCTTTAAAATAAAATGTTTTCCTTTTAGAAGTAGAATAAAAATAATAGAAACATAAATAATAAATAAAAAGAGTAGTAGAAATATTATGAAAATTTGAACGTCATTAATAATATGAAAGAAAGAAAGAGAATTTGGTCAGTTAAATATGAATAGTCAAAACCACTCTCTAATATAAAATTTTAGGCTTTAAAGAGTGCATGGGAGATGCTTCCAGGCATGTAGTTCATTGAATCTCCAATTAAAATCAAACTGGACCTACCTATAAACCCAAGAAATAAAGCCCATGATTTATATTTAAAGATGAAATTACACTCTATTTAAGTTTTTTATTTAAAATCATTTCCATAGGGGAACCTACATATTTTATATTTAGGTCCCAAAATTTTCAACATTATAAGAATGCAACTAATAAAGTTTTTTTCTTTTTTGTGTTAACTACAAACTAAAATTTTTAGTTTCACAGTTGGTATGGACAAAAAAATAGGCAAAATTACAAAAGTTGACCTTCATTCCCGACGAGAAATATTTTAGATTTTCAATCGGCTTTCAATTGATTTTTATTTGGTTTCCAACAAGATCTCTTTCCAACAAAAAAAAGTTAAGGGGCTGTCTAGTTAGAAAATTTTCTATTATTTTCAAATAAAGATGAAAAAAATGAAAATTCTGTTCAATTTTTTTTTTTAATTAGCAAACATATTTTCTAAATGTTTTCAATTTTTAGAAAATAAAAACAAAATAAAAATAGAAAACAAAAAATAAATAAATCGTTTTGTGAACTAAATATAGGCTAAGTTTTCAATCGGTTTGCATTTTATTTCCAGTGATAAATATTTAAGACAGAAGGTTTCCATCTTATCTTCTTTTGGTTTTCTATAGAAAATTAATAAGTAATGAGTTTGGTTTGCTATAGAAAATAAATTATTTCCTTTTCATGATTAGTACACTTCAACTAATTGTAAGTCAAGAAATTAGGTGACATGACAGTTTTACACATACTTTCCCAGCAAGGATTTGGATGCGTTTGAAAGCCTCGAGATGACTTGCAGAAAAAATGCTTTCTAGGTTTGTCTTGTGTATCCGTAAAAAAAGGTCCATTTATTGATGGGCGAAGGACGGGGATTGAACCAGCGCGTGGTGGATTCACAATCCACTGTCTTGATCCACTTGGCTACATCAGCCCCTACCCCCGCACATGTTTCAGTCTCTATCTATGATCAGATCCTTTATAAACCCTGACCGCTATCAAAGAGAATTTCCTATACTATAGTTGCAAGTCTATTGTTGTTTGTGCTTTGGAATTAGGGGAAGCAAAGCTTCAACAAGTATAAGCTTTCTGGAAAAACTTAGTTTATTGAACATAACTCATGC
>CAODLS011601073.1:0-10618 GCA_948243855.1 Flueggea neowawraea
GGAGACCTCCTTGTTGTGACAAAATAGGTGTGAAAAAAGGACCTTGGACTCCTGAAGAGGACATCATCTTGGTCTCTTACATACAAGAACATGGTCCTGGAAATTGGAGATCAGTTCCTACTAATACAGGTGATTAATCAATAATTAATTTTGTTTAAAAGTTTATTGAATTGGGTATGCTTTGATTTATTTATTTTTTGTTTTTGGATTGCTCTTAATTTGGTTTTTAAAAGGGTTGCTGGGTGCAATTAATGTAAACAACTGCACACAATTCATGTGCTCTTCACTACTGCCAGTAGAGAGTACAGTTATTGAATCCTGATCTTGAATTTCATATATTGCCAAGATCAGGCAGCGCCACACACACAGATGTAACAATTAGGTCAAGATTTGAGTTCTCTACATGGTCTATGGTGTCTTGTCTGAAATTTTTTACTTTCTTGTTTAACTTTGGGGCTTTTATGTTGTTTCAGGTCTGCTTAGATGCAGCAAAAGTTGCAGGCTTAGATGGACTAATTATCTGAGACCTGGAATTAAGCGTGGCAACTTCACTGATAATGAAGAGAAGATGATTATTCATCTCCAAGCTCTTTTGGGCAACAGGTGAGATCATCTCCTCTCTTTCCTTATTTTAATCTTCTTTAGTTTTTTTTTTCTCCATCTTTGAAACTCAACAGTACAGAACTAAATCAAAAGTCATGAATATATTTCATGTGGGATGTGGTGCTACTTGAGCATGGATTCATCTTAATTGATTAGATGTTTTATGTGGGTTGGTCATTTTTCTCATAACTATATATGTAACTATAGACTAATTAAGACCTAAATGATTGCAGATGGGCAGCTATAGCATCATATCTTCCACAAAGAACAGATAATGATATAAAGAATTATTGGAATACCCATTTGAAGAAGAAGTTGAAGAAGCTTCACCAAGATGGGCAAAACAATCAAGATGGGTTCTCATCACCACCACCGCATACTTCACAACCAAAAGGTCAGTGGGAAAGAAGGCTTCAAACAGACATTGGTTTGGCCAAACAAGCCCTATGTGAGGCCTTGTCACTTGACAAACCAAACTCTTTGGTTTCAGACACTAAGCCCTTGCTTAGTACCAACAACAATGATAGTTATGATAACCAAACCACAATTAGACCGTACCAACCGATTCAATCTGGTCCTGCTTTGTATGCATCAAGTGCTGAAAATATAGCAAATTTGCTTAAAAACTGGACAAAAAATTCTCGGAAAACCGGCGAAACGAATTCGGATACTGCACAAAGTTCCTTCAACAAAGCAAACATAGGTGCAAATTCAAGTTCAAGTGAAGGTGCTCATAGTATGACAACGACTGAGGGTTTTGACTCGTTTTTTAGCTTCAACTCTTCCAATTCTGACGCCTCTCATACTTCGGCAGACGAGACCACGACGGCAAATTTGACACCGGAAACAACCCTTTTTCAAGATGAAAGCAAGCCAAACTTGGAGGCTCAAGTCCCTCTAACATTGATAGAGAAATGGTTGTTTGATGAAGGTGCAACTCATGGTCATGAAGACTTGATTAACATGTCCTTAGAAGATAATTCTGGCTTATTTTGAGGATTAAAAAAAAAAGAAAGGAACAATTGTGTTATGTTGTTAAAGTGTTAGGGTGCTTACTTTTTGTTTTTGTGAGTGTAGGTCTTCTAATTTGCTAGTAATTATAAGAAAAAACAAGAAAGAACACTTGTTTTAATCTAGCTTAAGTTGCAGGAAGATAGCCTTCACAACAGAATGTGTAAATTAAAAGTACATGATCTCTATATGTTTAATTATCCAATGCACTATGAACATTTTACATATTTTGAGAATTGTTTTTTTTCCTTTACATATTTGCACAGCTATCTGTTAATAATTGTGATGATCGTATTATTATAGTTGGACCATTTTAATATCTTTTTCTTATTTGTGAAATTACTGCTCAATTATTCTGGTGTTTAAATGCCATTAATGAGCATTAAGATCTCATTTCTTGGATATATATATATATATATATTGTCGTTATTTATTTTATATTATTAATGTTAAATTCTATAACAAAATTTAAGAAATACAGAACGTAATTTTTTTTTTCAAGGGATGTTTCAAAAATTGAAAATTTAATAAATTTACTTAAATTTAGTTGATTTGTACAAAGTAGAATAAACATATCTTAAGGAACCAATTAATCCGCTAATTTTTTCTGCAATACCGAAAACATTGGTTAATTACATTAATTTGTAAACTCTAATTGGCACGCTCCACTGCTTATGGAAAAAGAGTTGAGATATAATTTGCTGGTCCGATATATTTATGGAATTGTATTGTCGGCAAGGAAATTAAGCAAAGGAACGAGAGTTATTTAAGTTGAGAATTTCCTGTTCTTAATTGACACAAATGCATGTTAGAAGGACTCAGAAATTAAAGTCTTTCTTTGTCATTTTCTAATGTTGAAAGCACATAGATAATCAAATTAAATGAAAAAAATAGTACTGCTTATTTTGAAAAAAAATCGACAATGCATTTATAGGACTTGAAGAAGAAGCAAAAAAAAAAGACCATTTTTTGATAAGTGAAAAAAAGGCCATTATTATAATAAGAGGCCTCCTAATTACTAACTGTGGTTCTAGCTAGGAAAAGATTTGTCATGCCCCTAGAACTCTTTTATCCGATTAAAATTTAAATTAATAAGATATAGTAAAAACAATTAGATATCAAATAATTTAATAAAGAATATATATAGCTAAGCCTCAAACAACCTGCCCTTAAAATAAAGGGACCAAAATTATAAAGGGATAATTTGCACTATACTTCATGGGTTATCTTTTTTTTTCGAATTTTTTAATGAAAAATGGGGCTATAAGAATCAGTGGTGCATCATGACATCTTAACTAAGTTGACACCCTATTAGTACTTGCATTTTTTTCTCGAGCATCCAAAATTATTAATAGAAAAAGAAGATAGTACAATGAGTTCGAAAAAAGATTTGAAAAAAGAGACTACATGAATCGATAAGTCTCTATGGATGAAAAATCCTCAAACACTAGAGTGCTACAGAAATCAAGAAAATAATGTCACCACTGATAACCTGGGTTGTGTGCGCCATGATTGGCTAATTTATCCGCAACTCTATTGCCCTTCCTGTAAACGTGAGAAACCACAACATGCACCTGAATAAGCCGATTGAGACAATCCGCCCACTGTAACCGACAACCCCAAGGCACTTCGAATGACTTGGATTTGAAAAGTGACACCACAAACATAGATTCACTCTCAAACCATACATTGTGCCATCCACATTCAAAAGCTTTCCATATAGCATGTATAGCAGCCTTAAGTTCTGAAATGAATGCCGATGAGTCACATGTATTGAACGCAAAGGCCCCTTTAGAAAAACCTCTGACATTCTGAAAAATTCTAAGAAAGTTTCTTTTTGACCTTTACTTTTTTTATCAATTAAAGAAGTAGAATAGTCAAATTTTATTTTAACTTTTTACTACTTCTAAAGTAAAACATATCATATTTTTTTGTCATTTTTAAGGAAGTTAATATTATCTCCTTTTCATAATAAGTATTTTTTTAGAAAAATTCTCTTTTATTAAAATAAGTGATATTTTACAAAATTAAAAAAATTGTAAACATAATTTTTTAAATATATTTTTATAGTTAATGACTTATAATATATAATTTATATTTTTAATGAATTATTAATAAGAATAATATAATAAATTAGTACCATAGTTAATGTACTCTTATCATTTTCTTAATATGTGTGCTATAAACTTAAAAAGCAATTATTATGAAAAAGAGGGAGCGTTTTTTATTTCTCTGATGGATTTCCTCATTACCAACTAAAGGCCAAATCTACCCGATTTCTTATTCTTTTTCAAGATACTCACTTTAGAATCATTAGGTGCCACGACCCAAAACAGGGCTGAGACCGGCATATAAGGTAAATTGTCTATGGAAGCCCGACTCGTCTCGCACAAATCTCAAAGAATCAGAACATATTACCCAAAACGTTTAACGAAATCATTTATCGTTCAAAGCATAGTAGTAAAATAGATACTATAAATCAAATAATAATATATCCAAAAAATATATCGTGAATATATAATATGTCAAATACAAATGGAAAAACCCGTAACCCTACAACATCTCGATGTGGAACTCTAAAAAAAACAAAAGAAGAGCCCGAATAAAAGGACATCACTAACCAAAAGACGTCTCACTGGTGTCAAGATGCAGAACGGTTGTCGAAGCCAAAAGTATGTGCATATGTGATAAGAGAATCATAGTAGACAGAGAAACAAAGAAGGTCATGCTCAGTGAGGAATAACACTTTAGATTGTCTCATACGTGCCTTATAAAGACTGTTTTGAAAACAATTCGAAAATATCATAAGCAGATATATATAAGTATATATATGTATATATATACACACTATATAAATAATAGTTTTCAAAAATTCATTTCGCAAAGGTTTGCAACAAAAACATTCAACAAGCATGTAGGCTTTAAAAATTCCTTTTCAGATTCAAATCGTATTTTCCCAAGTCAAAACTCATATCATATACATGAGACTAAACCAAAGGTGTGCATCTATCACTAATACAAAGTGATGTGGACTCTGCCATCATCCATAAAAAATCATGTGTCGGATCTGGACACATGGC
The DNA here is from genome assembly GCA_948243855.1 of Flueggea neowawraea. Classification (NCBI taxonomy): domain Eukaryota; kingdom Viridiplantae; phylum Streptophyta; class Magnoliopsida; order Malpighiales; family Phyllanthaceae; genus Flueggea; species Flueggea neowawraea. Next base: position 4,695 of record CAODLS011601073.1, read on the forward strand.
TACCGACAATCCTAATAGCTGGGCTTTCTCAAAGTATTGGTATACCAAAGGTCACGTCTTACCACCGTAATAGAAGAGTCCCATGTCAAAATCAAAACATACTAATACGTAGTATGAAATCAAAGGCATGCATAACATCATCAAAAATCTAAAGTACATATATATATAATACATATATATCATTTCAAAACATAATCCTGATTAAACATATGCAAGATTACAGTTAGGTCCTCGAACAATGCAAAATTGTAGTTTAGTCCCCAAAACTTGATAAATTAGAAAATGGTCCTCAAAATGCTCCAAATCTAGTACTAATTCCATAGTACTACAACATTCACAATTAATCCTCAAAATCCTGAATATATGGAATTAGACTCTCTAATTACACCAAATTGCATTTAACTCCCTAAATGCACAATATCACCTTTGGTCCTTCAAAGGCAAATTACCCATATAGTCCAAATTTTGATTTAACTAATAGAAATCGATTCCAACCACCCACATTGGTCAATATCGATCTCCTAAGCATGAATCTATAATCCTTTCCAAGAATTAAACTCAAAATCATCAAGAAATCACAACAACAAATTCGGATTTCTTGGACCCATTGAAATAAATCATCAAATCACTATACCTAACTCAAATCCAAGTGTTTCTAGCTCCTATCCATCAAGTTACAACATAAACAACTCCAAATCTAAAAAGAAATCCTCCAAAATCCGAAATCCTAGCTCAAGAACAACCTGTTTCGTTCAAACACCAAAATCTCCAAAACCGAACTTAGATCCTTGCATTTTGGACCTCTAACAACCATAATCAACCCACAAACAACTTCTATAGCAACAGAAAATGGAAATTGGAACAAAATCCCCAATTTCGTTCAAAACCCTAGATGGATGAATGTGATAACAAAATAACACAAAGAGGATATAAAGGAGTGTTCTTACCTCAAGAATCCAAGTAAAAGCAATGAAAAGTGATGGAGGATGAAGAGAAATTAAATTGAGAATGTTTTGGTAGGTGAGAGAGTGACTAGTGGCCAAATGAAGGACGAGTAGGGGTATTTATGACCCTAAGCGCTGAAACACTATGGTGCGCCGCGCCAAAAATTGCCCAAAAAGTGAGATTTTAAGCGTGCAAGGTCCCTTTTAAGTGCATAATACCATGTATTACGTGCGTAAATGACTTGGCAGAAATCCTCCAATTTCCATATCTACATTCTGCGCGCATAGAACCTCTTCTACGCACGTAAACCATGTATTACGTGCGTAGATGTTCTTTTACTCGAACAAACAGCTTCCAAATTCACGGTTAACTCCCAACAATTGATCCACGTGCGTAAGAACCCCAATACGCACGTAAGAGAGACGTCCAACACACTTCCAAACCGTGATTTCACATCCATGATGCATTTCCAACTTAAGATCATCCATTCCATCATCATTGATACCAAATAGAACATCGAAACACACCAAAGGTGTGTTCGACCCAACTCCGAACACCTCAAAATGCTAAAGAATCGAACAGAGAGCTACATGGATCCTATCAAAACGGATGGGATATTACATTAGGCATACCGTCATAGACACAATACGGCCAAATGATATCCAAAGTAATAATCTTATACATTTAATTACTTTTGCTATCGACTCTATTGATGATTCTTCGAATTAATTAATGCAATACTTAAACATGCATCTAAACATTGGTAAACATATATAAATGGTTGTGACAAACAGCATTCGACAATAGTTTATTTGCAAATAGTCACGTGATACACACAAAAAAAACTTTTACTCAACGCCTATTGCATGCAATGATGCACATATACATTTGCACAGACAATAAATAGATCAAACAAGTCAATTAATAAGTTCTCTTTTTTAATTTATTACGATTTTCGCCAATGTTTGACACGAAGATGCAAAAACAACCATTAGTTTTTAGAAGATGACACTACATAAGCGTCCTTTAATGTTTGGGTCATCTCATACTAAAGCATAGTATCCCCAGAGTCCTGCAATATTGCTCACCAGGACACTATAAACAGTGCCAAGTTTGTCACACTACATTAATGCTAATTATACTATATCTTTGTTGGAGGTCAATAACCTTTATTTAGATGTGTATATGTAACTATGTCAGGTTGTGCAGTTATAAGTCTAATTAAGACCCATATATTACCTACATTTTACCTAAGATTTGATAAAGCAAAGCTAAAATCACATGATTCTCCAGGAGGTGTTGTGAAATATTAATTACTTGTGATATATGGCATTAAAATTCAACAATTGAATAGGGGGAAATGAATATATAGCCAATCAGTTCAAAAAAAAAAAAGAATATATAGCCAAGAATTGCCTTGGGAATATCCAAATGAAATCATGTATTAAATGCACTACATGTGCTGGTTTGACTTATATTCCTATTTTTAATTAATTTACAGGCTTAATACATGTGTACCCCTAAACTATCATGTTTTGGATAACTTGCCCCCTCAAATTTGCGAATGCTTATCCACCCCCCTGAACTTCCAAAACGGCAACACGAAACCCCCTAATCAGTTGACATGGCACTACGTTTGAATTTCAAATGTTGGAAGGGCGTGAGGGCTTTGAAACCCACTCATGTGGCACTCACCCAAACCCTTTTCACTCACTCAAACCACCATTCACCCACGAAAACAACACTAACCCAAACCTATTTCCAAATTTGGGTTCGCAAAATTTCTTTTAACAAAATTGAGGTTCTTTCTCGATAGCATCTTGTTCACAAAATCTCCAACTTGAAGGTGGACAAATCTGAGTTTGATTATGAGTTCTTCTCTCTCGCTCTCTCTCTCTCACTAACTTGATCTTGTGCATACTTCTTCATCTCTTTGTTCTTCTCTCAGTTCATCTCTCATTCTCATCTCTTTATGTGACACTAATTGATTTCGTAGAGAAGACGATACAGAAAGGAAGAAGAGAATAACTAAAAGATGAAAAGGAAAAGCACAATAAAGAGCAGAGAGGGAAGATATGAGTTTCTATTTGCTAGGTTTTCTATGGGGGGGAGAGAGAGAGAAAGAGAGAGAGAAATCTGGTTTGTTTTTACATGTGGGTTTTGATTTTAGGAATTTTAAGTTTAAGATGAAAAGGAATCCCTTAGTAAAGCATATTTCAATTTCTCTCTCTCTCTCTCTCTCAAGAATTTTAGATTTGGTGGTCATATCTCTGGATTGTTGTGACTTTAAAATTGAAAAGAAGATTTGGGATTTGTGAGTTTCAACTCGAAGGTGAAGGTGAGATATGTGGCGGTAAAATCGAAGAGAAGACTTTGTTTTTATTTTATCTTGTTTTTTGATCTGGTTAGGTTTGATTTTTGCGGTTAAAATGGTGGAATGATTTTAGATATGGGTTTGATTTATGGTTTACTTTGGTTTGAGGAGTGTGTTTTTAGAGTTTTTATTTTTTAGAGATTTAATCTTAGGAAAACTGACATACAAGTTTTGAGATATTATAGATTTGACCGTGTACATGTGGAATCCTTTTAAAGATGAGTTGGCACTTTTTTCGCCCATTTCAGACGCAAACCCAACGCATGCGCTTACAACAATGTTGTTTAGGGAGTTTTGTGTTGTCGTTTTGCAAGTTTAGGGGGGTCGATAAGCAATATTCTCACATTTGAGGGTGCAAAGTACCCAAATTGTGATAGTTCAAGGGGTACACATGTATTAAGGCTAATTGACAAGGTGACTTAATACCTGACTCTTCATCATAATGCAAATAGTAGTAATCTCTAGTTAACAATAACACCACAACATAAATAGGTAAAATTAAGACAGCTTTATTTTTTTTTTTTGGCTTATTACACATATATCTTTAAACCGTTGAACTAATTAAAACTATGCGATCAATACCTGAATTAAGCATATGATCGCAGTTGTATCTTAGAATTTACGACACATACATTTAACACTTGAGCTAGCCTAAGTGATGAAGAGACTCACTATTGATGCGTTAATCAGATCAACAAAGAAATGCCAAGTCGTTGCTGTTAATTAATATTTCTGTTAACCGTTAATTTGATCAAGGGCTTATAAGAGATTAAAATAAAAGTCTAGTTTAAAAATGCATATTTTGGAATTTAAGGGCTTGACCTCATATTTTTAATTAGTTTATGAATTTTTAAATGTACTAATAAACTTCTTGCTTTTTAATAATTGTCTGAATTTAATTAATTATCAGCATTCGAAATTATATTTTTGTGATAGATATTGCTAGATTTTGCGGCTGACAATGGCATGTTGTTAGCTGGCTGGAAGAGGTCTATTTAATTATAATATGAATATTTTGTCTTTGAGAGGAACCTTCCCTTGAGTTTAAGATGACATTTAATTAACTTCAAATAGATCTGCTAAAATATATCTTCCCACCTTTTATAATCAAAGCCCATGTCCCGTTTCAGAATGACTAACAATATATATTTCATTATACTTTTTTTTTTCATTACTCTTATTATTTCAAGGAATTCCGGAAAAATTATCTGGTATTAGTAAACTTTTTCACATAAAAAATCATTAGTTGTTGGTAATTCCTTTGTTACAAAATAATGATTAAACCTTGATAAATTCTTTAAATTTTAAGGTTGAGAATACACACAATTAACCAACGGTTTATTAGTATTAGAGTCAATACTAATTTTAAAATGTTTAGAATCTAATTTTTGGAAAGAACAAATAGAATGACTTATAAAAAAAATGGATTACATTTGTAGATAAATATCAACAATTTTGCCTTTTGAGATTAAAATGGATTACAAGGGATCCAACCAATATTTTATGCTTAAGTAATGCTGAGATTAACATTTGAGTAAAGTAATTCAAACACGTTTTCAAATACTAAAATTTGAACTAATGAACTTGTGGCTTATATATAATAAAGTCAAAAAGTTCATGAGTTCATTCTTAAAGAGAATAAGTAAAATGACATATAAAAAATACAAAAAATTGATATATATTATGACAAATCCAAACCCTAATTCAAAAGTAGATAATGCACATATTTCACTATTTGAACTAGTCTAATTGATTTTGGTGTTTTCCCATTTTAATATTCTTAATTAGCTCGTGCTCTTCTTATTATCGCTTCACCATCTCTCTCAAATGTGACCTGCAGCTCCAACTAGTTAGGTAATATTTATACAACGACATCCTTGATTAAATTGAAAAAATATTTGTTGAAACTTGTGGTTGAAATTTCGCAATAATTGCAATGGAATTCAAGATTTTTTTACAAAAAAAGGAAATTATCGTGGAAAAAGGGAAATGAGTTGAGATTTGGAATCGGGTGCCGATGCATATGGGGTCATTGTCCTATAATATATATATATATATATATATATGGATGATATGTCACTGTTCATAATTGCCCTATTTTGTAGGGTCTTGTAATATCCCGTATTTTTTCCGATTAAATTTTCTGGTAGAAATATTTTTCTTCTTTGTTAAATGAATTTTTGTTTATTTTTTCTTTTTCTTGTTTTGGGTTGGGTTTCAGTTCATTAATGCTTCTGAACTTCAACCATACTTCTTTAATTGGATTGCAATTTATAGCTCTAATTCATTTTATTATAGTTTAAGGTTGTCTATGATGTTTCTAATTGTCTGAAATATCTTATCATAAAAATTATTGCTTCCTTGGAATTGATTAGTGGAGATTTACCTAAGCTAGAACAAAAGGTCTATAGAAGTTGATGAATGATGTTATTTTACATGCCAGTGAAAACACATTAGAATTGGCGGCAGAAACAAGGATCTTTGTTTTTCATTTGCAAAAGGCATAAAGATGATGGGATAGGAATGCCAATATTTATAATTTGTCGAATGAGTTGGTTGTTGTTCTTCTTGTTTTTGTTTTTGACTCTTTTTATGGCTAATTAGC
>CAODLS011601122.1:0-18237 GCA_948243855.1 Flueggea neowawraea
AATATTTATACTCCAAAAATATCATTAATTAATTTAATGATATTTTAAATTAAAATTAATCATTCAAAAATAATTAATTCGAAAAAAAATTTCAATGGAAAATTTACCCAAAATTAGTCAAAAATATTCAAGTTATTACAATTAACATGTTTATTAGATCATCAAATATTCTTTTCATTATAGCTAATAGGTGATAAATATTATTTTTTTATTTTCTTAATATAGTTTCTTTACAAACATTTTTTTTAATATAGTTTGCAAGTAGCAAAAGAGAGAATTATATTTAATAAGAAAAAATCTACCAAAATTAACAAATGGATAAAGATAAAACAATAAGATTTAAAGAGAAATAAAGAACATTAGATTACTTAAAATTTTCAAATATCAAAGTTTATATAATTTTTCACATTTTATTTATTATGATTTAAATTTTTATGTTTAATATTCTATATCAATTTAAAACGTAGATGATTATTTTATTATAAATGTTATTAATTAAATAAGTAAATAAATTACAATATGAAAAAGAAAAAAGAATACTTAGATAAATGATTAACTTAATATCTGAGCAAAAATGGAGCTAAATGAAATCTATAGAATCAAAACATGATATCGAAGACAATTTAAGAAATTTAAATTTATCAAAAAAGACTAAACAACTCAAGAATAAATGACAAAAAAAAAAAAGAGAAATGATGTAGATCAATAAATGGTAAGAAACTAATGCATAAGAAAAAGTAGAAGGCTAACAAGAAATGGAGGAAGATAAACACAATATGGCAATAACATTTTTAAAGAAAAAAAACCAGCAAATTGGATTACTTATTTTCATTTTGAATTCTAAAATTTAGATATACTTACACATTATATTAATTACTATATGTTGTGTTATTTTACAAATTTAAAAACTTTATATTTAACACCTAAAACAATTTTATTGTATTATTTTAATTTAAAATAACAAAAACTACACGCGCAACGCGCGTACAAAATTTACTAGTAATATTAAAAAACCTAGCCAAGGTATTTCCTTCATTTAATTCAATCGGTTGATCACAGACACGAAAGATAAATATTAAACATTCGAATAGATACAGTTATAGCTAACAGTGATGCACTTAATTAACCAATTTCTTTTTACCTGATCGATAACCCCGAGACGCCTTGCAGACTATTTTTCTAACCATTAGACAACCCTCGGATGTCCTGACAATGTTTAATCTATGACAGACGTAAGAACCAAACATACCCCTATCCTAGCAAGTGAAATTGGAAACGCTGTGAATCTTTAAACTAAATTATTCAGTTTCATAACAATGAATAATGTCCAACCACATACATTCACGTTATTCATTACCTAAATTAGGACTAATGTGACGCATTATCAATCATAAATAATAATATAATATAAGTTCAATCACATAACTGGTTGAATCATGTAATCAATACAAATAATAATAAAAGAACTAAGACACAAAACTGAATAAATACTCGAAATATAGTATATCAATTAAAACAAAAGTCTCACAACGTTAATGGATTTTTCACTTCGAAATACCATAATTAGAAATGTGTTTAGTTACACATGCTAGAAGAAAGAAAGCTGAAATTGAAAGGAATGGTGACTGCCCAAGCTGTGCGTGAATGATTAGATGGTAGAAGAGAGAACGGTCGCCAATCCCCTAAATACAAGATATATATATATGTGTCCTAATTAGGAAAACCTAATTCTACCTTTAAAATTGCTAAAAACAATAATAATAATAATAATGTTAATTGTTTTGATCTAACAACAAAATTGAGCTAGAAGCCCTTCAAGATGTCCAAGAGGCTAAAAAATCAAGGCTCAACCGTTCAACATGCGGCCCAATGCACAGCGGTCAACCTGGTCAACGTGTCTTTTTGGCGTGATCATTCCATAATGTAGTCATCACCAAAATACACTCGAAACAACTCCAAATCTTCAGTTTTCTCCAACATTCCACCTAAATCATCAAATAAACAACAAGACATAAAAAACACGAATAATAATAATTTCTAATACAAAATAAATATAAAAAATCAATGCAAAACATGCATGAAATGCAACCTATCACACGGTTACATCAAACATTAATCAAAATATTACTCATTATGGAGTCAATGTCGTGGACGTTTCAAATGGTTCCATGAATTCCCATGATGGCTGAATTCCTCTTCAAAAAAATGCCATACTTAGTGGCCTATAAAAATGCCATGGTACTCTTATTTAAGCAGTGCACTCAAAATGAGTGCAGCCAACTTAAACAATTGACTGGATTCAGATGCGAAGCCAAGAAAATTGGACAACGTGGTCAATTGACCAGCATCTCCTCCATGTGGCTTCGCCACTGAATGGATTGGAGTTTGAGGTGCAATAAAAATTGAGTACAACGTCTTGAAATTGAGTGCAATGTCTTGAAATGTTAATGGCCAGGCGATTAGCACAAAACCAATACTGTCATGGAGTTGGGGAAGGAAAAAAAAAAAAAAGAACATCAAGTTGCTTTAGTGAAAGAGTGGGTTCATACGATACAAAAAAAAAAGAGTGGATTCTAACAACTTCACCGGTGTGTTTTTTTTTAATAAAAGATGGTGGTACCTCATCGAGTATTATTGATAGTTCTCACTTGTAGCAGAGGAATACTTTGGTTACAAGCATAAATTTTATCAAAAAACAAAAGTGACAACAAATGTCAAGGAATCATAACAACATCATGGATCCCAAAAGCTTGAGCTAAACCATGCTTCGCAATCCAGTCAGCACATTGGTTCTCCTCCCTAGCGACATGTTAGATAATGGCACCATTCAAAATAATAAGATGTCATATGCAAAAGATCAAAGCTTGATGGTTATCAGTCCAAGGGAGAGTCGAATTACAAATATTATCATCCAATAAAGAGTCAGATTCAATGAGAGCATCAGGCCACTTTCTCTCAATAGCCAATTCCAGTCCACTATTGATCGCCACCAGTTCAGTTATAAGCATAGAAAAGAAACCAAGTTTAATATTACGGCAATGAAGAGCAAAAGCCATATTATCTCTGGCAATCACACCAACAGCGGAAGAGCGGGAAGTAAAGGAGACTGTTCCATCAACATTGTAAGAGTGGAGATGACTTCAACGTGTTTTGGACGTATTTGGATAATGTGTCTGGTATTATATTGTAAGATTGTTTTGTATTGGTAGTATCTAATTATAACAAAAGCCTTTATATTTTTTTTCCGGAAAAAGCCTTTGTATTTTGTTTTGGTCTTTTAGGTATTTCAGACTCTGTGTTGTTTTTCCAGCGATCTATTGGAGATATTTTTTTTTTGTAACTACGATATTTTTCCACCAAAAATAAGAGTTGATTAATAAAATTTTAGAGGTATTATCCTCTTTTATTAAAAAAAAAAAGATTTGCACTAGCATTTATGGCTTGAGCTAAAAAAGTAGATGTTCAATCTAAAAATCCAACGGCTGGTATTAGAGTTTAACAAAAAAAAAACCACCAACATTTGGTATCAGGATAAAGTTAAAAAAAAATGCTCCTACAAATTCTATCAGCATCATTTTTTTCTCCCCTTTTTTATTCATTGCTTCAATCAAAGATGACGTGCTTTTGAATTTTGAGTAGATGTACCTGATCTGCCTGCTCTTAAACACTGATCTACCTGCTCTTTATTTGTTATTGATCGGCAAATATACATCTATTTTTGTGATTATGACTTTTTTTAATCGTAATTTTATGATTATGACTTGGATATTCTTTATAGTGAGCAATGAATGTGTAATCTACAGCTCATTTGGTGATTACAAGGTTGGATTCAGATAGGAGTCTTGCAGGCGGCATAGCTTGTCCTACTAAATTTTAAAATTTCTCCATACTAAGGGCTCTGTTTAAGAGATGAAGAGATTGTACCACTTTACCATAACTCTCGGCGTATAATACTAGACAGCTAAGGGACATTAGGCAGTACAACGTAGGAAAATTCTCAACCTTTACAAACTTCTTGTTCGTTCATATACGAGTATGCATTTACAGAGTGGAATCCACAAGTCCAGCCTGAAACCTGTTGTTCTAGTTTGATTTTTTCAAATGAAGCATAAATAATACCGGAAAACTTTTTTGACTGTTTAGGGGAATTATATGATTGTTTGCTTTGAAAAAAAAGGCCGGCAATATACTAGCCGCCATAAAAATTTTCCTTTGGCTTGGCAATATACTAGCCGCCATAAAAATTTTCCTTTGGCATACTTCCAAATGAGAAATTCTAACATCTTACTAAGCAGTAAACAACATCAATTGTCTTGTATACGTAAATAAACACCATTTACTCTGTGTTTATTTGCTTCAAATTTGTCTCGTTTTGCTAGGCGTTGAGATTAACAGATAGCAGCAATGGATGGTGTTGGAGATAATCATTTAGTAAGCAACAAACAGGTGATATTGAGAGATTATGTTATGTCTGGTCTTCCCAAGGAAACAGACATGTATGTGACCACTAGAACTATCAAACTTAAGGTGCCTGCAGGAACTAATGGAGTTCTAATCAGGAATTTGTGCTTGTCATGTGATCCATCCATGAGATCAAGAATGCAAAAGCTCGAGATATCACACCCGGCATACTTCAACTTCACACCTGGTTTGGTCTGTGATATCTGTTCTCTGCTTTTTTTAAACAACTTTCAAACTTGAAATCAGATCTGGTGAATTCAAAATTTGCATGAATACAAAGAAAATCAGGACTTTATATTCTGATATGCTGACAATTTTTGACACGATTATTCGATTACTGAGATGCGATTTTTATATTTGTCGTGTTTATATCATATGTAATCGTGTGAAACATATAAACAAACGCATATGATTATAACACGTGAACACAAATTGACACTCCTAATTCTGGGAGTTCTTTTTACATCTAAAATGGACACTTCTATGCAGCCTTTACGCGGGCGCTGAGTGGCTGAAGTGGTGGACTCGAGCCATCCAGATTATAAAAAGGGCGATCTGGTCTGGGGAACAACTTCTTGGGAAGAATATAGTCTCATTACAGCAACAGAGATACTATTCAAAATTCAAAACACAGATGTTCCTCTGTCTTATTATCTTGGAATTCTCGGTAAGCTTTTCTACTCCCTCATCTAATTTACCAGGGAAAAAAAATCAAAATGTTCCGAGTCACAGCCAACACTTGATAATATCAGGTTCTACATGTTTTGTTCTGCCATCTGGTGAAAACTTATATGGATGAATTTCAATTGCAGGCATTCCGGGTTTGACTGCTTATGCTGGTTTTTATGAGGTATGCTCTCCTAAGAAAGGTGACATTGTCTTTGTTTCGGCAGCTTGTGGGGCAATTGGCATACTTGTTGGGCAGTTTGCAAAGTTGTCAGGTTGCTATGTTGTCGGAAGTGCCGGAAGCAATGAAAAGGTAAGTCACCTTTTAAAGTTCAAGTTAGTTATAAGAACTGCTACAGAGAGCATACAGAGTAAATGAGTGATTGAAGATATGCAATATATCAAACTTGTTTGTATGTTGTTGTCATTGTAATCTGGAAACTCTGCTTCGTATTAGGTGCTCTTTGTTGAAGAATAAGCTTGGTTTTGACAGTGCTTTCAACTATAAAGAAGAGCCTGACCTGGATGCAGCACTGAAAAGGTTAGCAGAAACAAGTATATAATACCTCTCCAAGGAAAAATAAGTTTATTAATTTTGATATCACTTGTTAATATAGCTTAATTCTAATCATTAGATCGATATGATCGAAATCCTATCACTGACAAATGAGTACTTCTTGGCATTATTTCTGATAAAATGTTAGTATATCTATATGTTCCATGTTGCAAAAAGCGTGCTTTGCCTACACGCCTTAGGCCTAATCTTCACAGAATATATAAGAATCAACATCAGTCCAAATATTCAGTCTCAAGTTGCTCGTTACAGTCCAATGCTAATGCCAAATTTTAAATTTTCTCGCCAGGTACTTTCCCGAAGGCATCGATATATACTTCGACAACGTCGGAGGAAAGATGCTTGATTCAGTTTTACCAAACATGAGACTTCACGGAAGAATTGCAGTATGCGGAATGATGTCTCAGTACAACTTTGAGCAGCATGAAGGTATACACAACCTGATGCATCTGATAGTGAAACGCGTTCGAATGGAAGGATTTTTCGTTCTTGATTACCTCCACATGTATCCAAAGTATGTGGAACTGATAATCACTTACTTGAAACAAGGAAAGATTAAATCCGTTGAACATATTTCAGAAGGTCTTGAGAGTGCTTCAGCAGCCTTAGTTGGCATCTTTACCGGAAGCAATGTTGGAAAACAGATTGTTACAGTTCCTCATCAATGATTTACCTTATTTAAGACTTTCGTTTCTCATTTTTATTTTACTCTTATAATCGAATCATCGACCCTTTAATGCCAAAAGCTATTATTTTCATCTAATACTTTGCATTAACAATTGTTACTGTTACCGCATATTGGTACCAAAAATCAATCAGTGAATGTAGACTTATCAAGTTGGTTCCATGCATTAATATTGGGCAAAATACATGGCGGTCCCTGAGATTTTGTGTATTCTCTCTTCTGGTCCACAAGTTTGAAAATTAGCCGCTCTGGTCCCTCGCTCTTAACTTCGTTGGTCAAAGATAACGAAAATCTAATTCTCTTCTACACTGTTTCGATTCTTTATGATTGTAAGTTTGGTGATGGATGGTGTTGATGAGTTTAGTAATCAGATTTCCATTATATTTTACTAACAGAATTACAAGCGAGAAATCGAAGCGGCTAATTTTCAAAATTATAGACCGAAAAGGAGAATACACTAAACTTAAGCAACCGTTATGGATTTTGCCCATTAATATTTGTGTTTTGATGGATGTAGTCTGTAGCAATTGTGCAATTGCTACCTGGAGATGACAATTTATACCCTACCTGATGAGTACCGGCCCTACCCATACGCAGTCAACGCGGATATTACCCGTTTTGACTGGGTATGAGTACGGGTACGAGTAATATCTGTATTTTACTGTGCAGATATGGGTAGGATATGGATATAAGAATACCATACTCGTACCCTTACCCGTTGGGTAATATTCGTACTCGTACCCGTTATCCATACCACTACATATATATAATACATATATTTATATATATAATACATATTTACACACACACACACACACACACATATATATATATATATATATATATATATATGTATTCATATATATGTATACACACATACACACACATATGTATTACATATACTGGTTTTTACACAATAAACCTACGATGCTTTACAATATTTATTTTGCACTACCCACTTTTGCATATTACATTTTCACTTTTAAATTTTTTCAAATTCACAAATGCATATTTTCAAATTTACCAACTCTTATTTATATATTGTTGGAATGTTGTTGATATTCTATTGGTGTTGTTCTATTTTTCAAAAATTAAGGTGTTGTTTATGCTATGTTTGTAATTTTTATATCTTTTACAGATATACAGAACATACAAGTATTAGTTTTATAACTTGTTTATACTATGTTTGTAACTTGTATATACTATGTTTAGGTTATGTTTATGATTTGTTTATGTTATGTTTCTAACTTGTATATCTTTTACAAAGATGCAGAACATACAAATATTAGTATTACAACTTGTTTATATTATGTTTGTAACTTGTATATACTATGTTTATAACTTGTTTGTTCTATGTTTATAACTTTTATATCTTTTACAGAGATGCAAAACATACAAGCATTAATTCTATAATTTGTTTATACTATGTTTGTAACTTGTACATACTATATATACAACATATAAATATAATACATATAAACAACATATATACAACATATAAAGAACATATATACAATATATAGATAACATATAAACAACTTATAAATAACATATAAACAACGTATAAACAAGTTATAAAGAAGTTTTAAAAAATTAGGAAATATAAATAGAGTTTAGACAAAACCTAAACAAATTTTAGACAAGTCCGTGCAAATGCAATTTAGAAATTTCAATTGATAACTTATCACATTACTATTTCATTAACTACATTTAGTTATAAATTATAACTTTTATATTATGTTGTGTGAATATAATATTTCATATTATCTCGGGTATTTTTCTAATTTATTGTTCTAGATTGATGGTATATTATTTGTTAAGTTAATTAATTAAATTTAAACAACGGGTAAATGTGTACCTTACAGGTAAACAAATATCCTGTGAGTAGGGTACGAGTAATAATTTTTATCACCCACACTGGTACGGGTAGGGTATGAGTACATAATATAAACTACGGGTACGGGTATTGGGGCTCATGTGTGTTGTAACGCACCGCGAAGAATTACCTTGAAATCTTTAGAATTTTCCGCCCAAGTCTAGAGGTGTGTAGAATAAAGATACTAAGAGATTTTCATATGATGCCTTGATATATGTAGAAATTTTTAGATACTTGTAGATATTTAGATATTTTCAAGTAGATGATAGACTTGTGTAGATATTCTTAGAGAATTAATATGAACCATTGGATCAAATCAATCCTAACCATCCATTGAGAAGGTGGAACAACTATAGATACCCTCACCACTCATTTGTAAAGCATCCAAGCAATTGTAAAACATTCTTGAGTTAATAAAGCATTCGCCTAATTCTTCATACTTTGTCTTCATTTTCTAAGTTCTTAAGTATCTTTACTCACTTGTTAGTATGATCTAACATTCGAGATTAAAGTTGACTAGCATTTAAGAGAGGAAAGTTTGCTGGTGTCGGAGAAAAAAATCAAATCCGTGACGGTGTGCGCTGAAACTTTCGGCTTTGAGAATGGGTTAAAAAAATTCAACACATGGTTTAGACAATTATGATTTAGTCCCTAAAAATTTTAAAAAATGATTGTTGCTCTTTTAACATAAAATTACTGTTAGTGTCGTATGCAATGCCTCTGGTGTTCCAAATTTGCCATGTGGTACTCACACGTGGCATGTAACGTTATCACCGAATTCCAAGTTACGATATATACTAAATCAACATATCACAAAAAGGCCTAACACATAATTTATCCTTAAATTTGTACATTTTTTATATCAGTTTAAATTTTTTGAATATTTTACTTATTCATTAAATTTGTTTAAACTGTTTTAACTATCCTCTGAACATGTTTAACTGATTTCAATTAACCCGTAAACTTGTTTAAACAGTTTTAATTACCCCCTAACTTGATTAAACTAGACAATTTACTAACTTTTTCACTTTATTATGATTTATCATGAGGCATATTTTTATTTTTTTTTTGATTTTTTAGGTTTATGAGTGATAACTAGAAGGTAAACTAGAGGATTCTAAGGTTGAAATGCATTGAAAAAACTCTTAGTTAAAAGAATTTTAATAAGTTCAAGGGGTAAACTAAACGCTTAAAAATTTTAAGGTGACAAAAGAGAAAAAAATACAAGTTTTGAAGGATAAATTATGTATTAGTTCTTACAAAAAAGTTTAACGATTGATTAACAATTAGTTATTTTTGAGAATAGGTTTAAATGTCATATGACGTCTGACAATATTTTTAAAAGAATTAAATATTTTTAATAGTAACGGTAAAAATTAAGTTATTTATTAAGACACCAAAATGATGCATAGATGATCAAACTGGATAATTACCCAACCGTGCCCTATGGTTGTAGATGTTAGGAATTCTGGAGAGCCACAGACTACAACATAGTGGTTGCAATTAGTCAAAGGGTGGTAGTTGTATATGAAGTGAGATCAATTCCGTATGCCCAAAATTCCACGGCCTGTCGACACTGCCATCTAAACATTCTTCCATTTGGTATTCATTTCCACGTTATATTTATGACAGTGGAAACGGCAATGCATTCTGTCGTTTGACTATTTCCTTACATCCTTCAAGCAAATCTTTGAAGCAATCTAATTTGTTAACAAACTACTAGTACGCTCGTTTACATGCATGGCATTCTCCGCTAGTCATAACTTGTTTTTGTTGAATGTGATCATACGAGTCATCCTCCAGACATTTTGTAATTCATTTAAGAGAGAGAGAATTAATTTTTGCGATGCTGGGTACTAATATGTAAAGAGTTGTCTCGTATATTTGAATTGCTGATATAAATCGAATGAAATCGTAAATTCAAGCAGAAAATCTAACTGTTGTGATTACTATGCTGGGTACATCTCTTTCTAATGTCACACCCAATAATTGTGTGATGATTTTGACCCCACACACAGAATATCAAAACCAAACCGTCCATCCATTATATATTCATCATCGACAAATATCAATGAAATCTAAGTAATAGCTAGCTAGAGCCCAAACCAGTGGAGAAGTTGAAATAGCAATAAGCATTTTCTAGATTTGCAAGTTTAAGCCAAACAAGACCTATATGTTCTTGATAAAATTGTCACTAATACACAAACGAGATGTTCCCACCACTGGAAGTACAAAATGGATGGAGAAGAAATGCACATTTGTTAAATTCAGTGTGTATCTCTGTTTGTTACAATTTCAATAATGTAGAGGCTTGCCTGCCCAAAAATAGTCAACAAAAAATGTGCATTATCTTGAATTACAAGTACACAAAACAGGAGAAATGCATAATTCAGATCCTATTTATATTGGAAATTACGTCCCAACACATCATTTCAATGAAGACCCAAGACATATAACGCGACAACACAACTTTGGATTTGATCAATATAAGGTTTTCGATAGATGACAACGTGTGTGTGTGTGTGTGTATGATTTCTCCTTCAAACAAGATTACAATCTATTTGTGCGTACCAGCGGTTTTGATTTTCTTTTTTTGATTAATAACATAAAGAAAGAAAGAATTGAAGTGAAGTGAAGTGAAATGGTGAAGACTGATCTTGATTGCTTGGATGAAGAGGGAATTTGATGGCAACATGTTCACATGCATATGGGACGGTGTGGGGGACTCCTAATTCAGGACTTCTGGTACTTGTCCACATCCCCATTCTCTCTCTTTCCTCCGATCCCCTATATCTCAAGTTTTTCCTTTGAAAAGCCCTAAATCTCAAGTTAACTATGTTTTAAGAGATCATATACGATCATTTGACTATGGAATGATTTTTCTATGTTTATGATTTTCCTTTTCACTTTCTTTTTTTGTTATAACACTCCGTAAGAACCTTTGTGTATAATAAAACTCTCTATCATAAAATTCTAAAACTTTTTTATACTGATGATTGAAATTTGAGACCTTTATTCTTATGAGGAGATGTCCATACTACTTAACAACTCTCCGTTGGAAAATGCACTAATTTTCATTTTGTGGCAAAACTTAAACCATTAGTTATATATATAACATATAAAGTATTCAATAATATTTGGTATATTGTAATTTCAAGGGTTAAATTATATGTCATCTTTTAGATTTGTTCAAATCTTCGACCCGATCCATGCATTTTCAAAAGGCTCCTATGCAGTCTTTTAAGTTTTATTTCGTTTGTTAAATAACGAAAAAATCTATTTTGCTGATGTGACATAATTTTTATCCACAAAATGGCAGGGGTAAAATAGACATTTTATTCACTTTCCATTATATTTAACTGAAAAGACTACTATAATAAAACCTGAGGGACCACATAATAATTTTTTAAAGAATAGGGACGGAATCAAAGATTTGATTAAACCTCAAGCAGGACCAGGGATTTAACCCTAATTTTAAACAAACGTGTAAGTTTTTGCCTATTTATTATTCCCTCCATTCCATTTTTGATGTTCCAAAATGAGTGAGACTACGTAAATGTTCCTTTTATGTCCTCCATTAATCTCTTTGAATTTGATAAAAAAAAAGTAGTATTAATCAATAAGAAAACAATATTAATTACTATATAGAAAAGTAAAAAGACAATTTTATAATTTATTTAATACTCTTCTTAAACTACATACAAAAAAAAATGCCACTCAAAATAGGACGGAGGAATATACAATTACAATTCAATATCTTAGATAAAAATATTGATCACAATTTTACTCGTAAACAAAATGTATCACTTTGTCTTTCATTAGATAATTTATGACCATAAATCTATCAAAAAATTCACCAAAATCAGAATGTTGATGATGATTAAATCAATCATATTGTTTTATAACTTGGAAGAAGTTACTCCGTTGTTTGGAAGTGCAAAATAGGCACAACAAAAGCTTTCACAATTTACGGGATTGAAAAAATACGTTGTGTTCTCTTGGTCGTTTTGGATGAACTATTTTAGGGAAAACTTAACATTTATACTAAATTAAAATTAAAATTTTGATAAATGCGACCTAGGTTTTCAAATATAAAAATACCAAATAAAACAAATTGAATTTGATAAATAGCATTTTCGATAAAAATTGAGATATTTTAGCGAGAAATGAATTTTTTCGCAAAAAAAATAAATTTTAAGGGAGAAAAATATGATCTTTCAGAATATTTCAGGTAGTCTCCAAATATTTTCAAATCACAATTTTTATAGAACAAATATCTTCAAATTACAAATTCTTTGTACAATTTTTACAATTTTTTGGATGGTCTCCAAATGTCTCCAAAAAATAGTTTACAATTTTTTTATAAGAAGTTTAGTTTAATTTAGATGATTTTTAAAAATCTCCAAAAATTTTCAAATTTCACATTTTTTACAAAAAAATTAATTCAATAATTTTTGCGTAATATATATATTTCTTAAATTAAATTTAATTAGTTATATATTATTAATTTTGTTTTATTTTATTTAGCAAAAATTAATTTGGTGTTTAGTGGTTTACAAAGGTCTCCAAATGTATCTGCATCTCTCCAAATGTATCTATATGTCTCCAAATGTATCAATCCCTACACAAAATTGTAATATTCCGTTCGTTCCGATTGGATTCTATAGCTTCCTGTTCAGTTCCGATTTGATTCTTGATCGTTCGGGATGATCTATTGATGTGTTTGAGATGATGAATTGATGTTTGAAGATGTTGATGATGTTATTCTATAAGTTTTGGTGTTAGGTCCATCCCAGGAGTGATGTGGTTGATGAACCTAAGTTGGAAACACGTTTAAGGTGTGAAATTACGAGTGTAGGACATGCTAGAGGCAATCTACGTGCTTTGTAGGGAAGCTACGCACATAAATTATGATCTGGGTTGGTCCGTGAGTTGTTTAGGACATCTACATACACTATGGGCAGACTAATTACGTAGGGCTTCTTCTACGTGCATAGATGATGTGCTAAGCGTATAAACATCCTTAGAATGTGCTATTTTCAAGTGAAACGCTACATTTTAGCTGTTAGATTTATAAATACCCCCACCCGACTCTCTTCGTCCTTTACTCACTTTCTTCACTCCTTTCACTCTCAAATCCAGTTCTCAACGTCTCTCTTTGTCTCTTTTTGATTCCTTGACACTCCTTAAGGTAAGATCAAGCTTCTAATCCTTTCCTTTTTTCATTTTATGCAAGATTTTTTCATGAATTTTAGGGGCTCGAATTTGCATCAAAGGTTCAGATTTAATTGAATTTGTTGAAATGGGAGTTGAAAAGTTTTAAATTATGATTATTTTAGGTTAGAAAGGTATGGATTTAACATTGATTTTAGAGATTTATGTGTTTTGGTGAAATGGGTTTGATGGGAGCTAGGGTTCCGGATTTTGATGATTTATGATGAAATGATTGTTGAATGATGATAGATTATAATGGATTAAGGTTAGAGGAATGTATATTAAACTTGGGTTTGAGAGATTTGATGTTGTTTTGTTTGGGCTAGGGTTTTGGACGGGTTTGAGTGATTTCTTGGTGATTTGTTGTTGTTTTGATGAAATTGTTGTTAAATTCATGTTTAGCAGAATGATTTGGAGTAATGTAGGTGATTTGGAACATTGAGTAGCGGTCGATTTGAGTTCTAGGATTTTTTGGCTAATTCTTTGTCGAAGGGACCAATAGCATAATTTTCATGGTGTTGAATAGTTGGAGGACTAGACTGGACATTTTGTATATTTGGGCCAGATTTTTAATTTTGAGATGTTTGGGAATAATTTTGTAATTTTTAAGAGTTTGAGAACTTATTTGGGAATTTTGACTATTTAAAAGAACAATTTGTAAATTTTGAAACGTTTGAGGACTAATATGTAATTTCTCAAGAATTTAGATACTAAAGTGTAATTTTGGAATAGTTCAGTGACTGAGTCATAATTTTATGAGATATTCGATTTTTGAGACGAGAACGTTAGATCTTTATTTAAAATAGGATTTTCGGTGACATTAGGGTGAGTTTGCAGCTGCATATCATGCATTCGGTATTGTCACAGTACTACATTTTGACATTGTCTGACCGTATCTGTTTCAGTTTCGTGTTCGTACCAGTGCGACCAACCACCAACTAGTGGTGCATGACTAGATTTTCAGCTTGGACTTTTAGGTGAGTGGGATGACAGCTTCAAATATATAGGTTGTGTCTTCTAAACCTTATACATTTTTGTTATGTTTGGCTTATATCTGTAATCTGATTAAGTAAAGGTTTGGCTAAATAATAATCTGACTTACGTGAATTTTTGTAATAAGAAAATATGTTCTAAAATATTTGTATATATCTACATTTGATGGTTTATGATATGATCAATAAATTTTTGTCTGCCTTATATGTTTTCTGCTAATTATATGGCTATCTAAATTATTGGGATAATAAAAATGTCCCTTGATTTCTGAAATCAAGTATTGTGTGTTATGCCAGTAGTGCATCCCCTATTACCTATCTGATTCTGCATTCCTAATTTCTGTAATATTTAATATAATTGTTCTAACTTGGGACACCTACGCTACGGGTGTAAATGTAGCATTTGGCATAACATTGTGAAGGCCTAGTTACCAGGGTAAGGTGGTAACCCGTGTGTCCAGCGCAAATACACGTGAGCTATTTTTCTAGTGGCAGGAGTCCATGTATGATTCTGATTAGAGGCAGGAGTCTATGTACGATTCTGATTCTGGTCCCCTGTCAGACTATTTAGTGTAATTTGATTTATGATTGGATATAATAAATTTGGTGAATCTGTATTATTGCTCATTTTTTCATAGTATATCATACTGTAGTCTGACGGGGTATATCTCGTTGAAGCACGTGAACTACAATGCTTGCGGATGTACTTAAATCAGTTCTATCTGTTAGAGCTTTGAGACCCTTAGGGCGGATAGAGTACTATTTTGAGCCCTTAAAACTGTCATCTGTTAGCCCTTTTGAGCCAAATACCGTTTAAGTTCTTAATGTTACTACTCTATTTTTGATCTAATTTTCTCAGTGCAATTTTAATATAATACAAGTCTATAATGAGTGATTAACAGATTTGTTCAGTTCGGTAATTAATTAATCATAAGATATACAATAGTGCATAAATTTCTGCATAATCTGTATAATTTAGATTTGCATAATTGATTGATATATGTTTGGTCTGCGTTATTACCTGCAGTGCATGATAATGTATTAGTTTCAGTGCTCAATATTAATTTGAATGATCAAGAAGGAATAATATATAGATTTGCGTGAAGGCATGGTAATAGTTTTTGCTTGTCTTCTAATATACCAATTTGTAAGCTTAACCGTATGTTGTTTGCTCCCGGTGCGAAATATTTGAAATTAATTTCTGAAATACTATCTGTATGTATACAAGTGTATACTATTAGTATATGGTTATATACGTGCATGTGGTATTTTCTGAAAATATTTTCAAAACGATTTATATGATGTCCCGAAGACGATTTGGAGAGTTATTTTCTCACCGAGTTTTCTCACCCCATTTACGTTAATATTTTTTAGGTGATTTTGTTGATTGTGGTCCTTCGACATTCAGCACTCGTTGAGAATGAAGTTTCAATCAGAGCATTTTTGTTCGTGCCCAGTTTATCTGTTTTGTTAATTACTCCACACCGGGATACTTGTGGTTGTATGGTTGTGTATGCTTATTCGACATTTAGTATGATTTTATTATTTAGAATACTAATATTACGAAAACTTATTTTTAATTTTTAAAACAGTTTTATATTTGTTTGTAATAAATTGGGAAAAAGAGTTCTATTCTCCAAGACTTGTGCGAGATGGGTCGAGCTTTCTTAGACGGTTCGACTCGTACGCCAGTTATGGTCCAGAAATGGGTCATGACAAAAATCAATTGATTTCTTAACCTCCTCGAGGTGAGCAACAACTTCCTACAAACAACACACTCGACGCTCTAACATTTACTCATCTAAACACAGCGTAGTCACAAGCCACAAGTGTCCTAACAAATATTTGTTGAACACAAAAATTTATAATTGAAAATAACTACAACTATTCAGCAGCAGAAACATTAATATGACCACGAAGGATCATGACCGGCATACGAGACAAACTAAACCAGATGCCCGACTTATCTTGCACAAGTCTCGGATATGCAAAACTTACTACCCAACTTTCACGAATATTACAAACATTTAAAAAAAACATAAGTTTAATATAAAATGTGAAACATTTATAAATAGGCATCATCATCATCATGTATATAAATATAAAGTAGTAGTATGGTAAAACGTATCAAAATATAAAACATAACGAAGTATATATCAAAATCCATAATATATCAAAGTCAAATAGCGACAGAACCCAATAACCCATAGTATCTCGGTGTGGAGCTCTTATACATAATAACTAAGACCTGAAAGAAATTGTACTCACGGTCTCCAAGGATAATCCTCACTGAGCGCGGGAGGTCTACTGAATGTTGACTGCAAAACCATTTGAAAGGTTTAAGGAGGGGTGAGTAAACTCAATGAGGGATAACATTTTTTCCAAATTGTCTGATACAAGCCTCACAAAGACCCTTTTTGAAAACATTTTTTGAAAATTACAACATGCACGTATATAATTAATATTGTACGATATACACTCGTATACTTATACATACATAGGTAGAAAACCGTTTTCAGAAAATGTTTGCAAACTCAGCAGACAACACACGAACATGCTAGTAGTCGTACATAACATAACTAACTAATAATAGACGCGAGACTAACAGATCTGAACTGAATAAATCTGAAAGTGGATAAATCTGAAACTGGTAAATAATGGAAAACTATGCCGCCATATAATATCTGATTCGTGTGTTGCGATACACGCGGGTCACCACCTACCCTAGTGACTGAGCCTTCACAATGGTATACCGAAACTTGTGGTTACCCCCACAACATAGGTGTCCCGGTCAAATTGAATATACTAATAGTCAACATACAAGCATGCATACAAATCGAATAACATACTGATATTATACTGAACATTCGGATACAAAATATATACATAGTCCAGATTTGCCCTTTTACCCATAATCAGATTTTACGAATTATCGAGCCATTAATTAGTCCATTTTACAGATAATAGCCTTACACATCAAAAATATATAGGTTCAGAAAGACATAGCCTATGTGTCTAAAACTGTTACCACACTCACCTAGTGTCCAGCAAAAGACCGAATCAAGCACCACTGGTGGATGGACGGTCACCACAAGCACATGAAGCTAAATCAAATATAACATATTATAAACATATGGATGATGACTGTGGCAATACTAATATGATATGCATATGTATGACCCGAAACCCCAACATCGACGAAAAACCTATTTCGGATGATTATCTAACACTCTCGGCCTAAATTTCGAACCTTTAAAAATTACAGTTTAGTCCCTTAACGTATATAAAATTACACTTTAGTCCCCAAATTTCTCATAATTGTACTCAAGTCTTTTACTTTCCTAAAATCATTCCTTGGTCCTCAAAATATCATATTTACCTTAAACCGTCATATTTATTCATAATAATAGATTTCTCCTCAAGTTTACAAAATTACAGATTTGACCCTAACTTTCCAATACTTACAAAAATACCTAACTTATATTCCGACCATCCAAAATCGAATTAAATTGCATATTCCGACTCCTCTCAATATCCCAAATTCAAATCTAACCTCAAAATTATAAAATCAATAGACCTAGACCATAAAATTTCCACATTTCTTCATTAACATGACCTAAAACTCTTCCGCTTCACAAAATCAATCAATTCTCCATCCATCCAACATTCAAATACAATTAAATCCATCAATTATCAATCAAACAAGTCTTGGGAACAACCCTAACTAATCACCCATAGCTACCCAAGAACCATTCGCAAACTCCATCAA
>CAODLS011601538.1:0-40222 GCA_948243855.1 Flueggea neowawraea
AACACCAATGCCGCTAACTCCAAGTCATGCGTCAGATAGTTCTATTCGTGCCTCTTGAGCTGTCTCGATGCATAGGCAATTACCTTACCATGTTGCATCAACACACAACCTAGGCCAACTCTCGACGCATTGCAAAACACTACAAAGCATCCAGATCCTGACGGTAACACCAACACCGGTGCACTCATCAAACACCTCTGTAGTTTTTGAAAATTGTCTTCACACCTATCAGACCATACAAATTTAGCTCCCTTTTAAGTTAACCGAGTCAGAGGAGCAGCTATCCTTGAGAAATCTTGGATAAATCTCCTGTAATACCCGACCAATCCAAGAAAACTCTAAATCTCTGTAGCGGTCTTAGGTCTCTCCAACTGGAGTACTGCCTCCACTTTCTTTGGGTCCACCATGATACCCTTTCACAACACCATGTGTCTGAGAAATGCCACCTGCTCGAGCCAAAATTCGCACTTCGAGAACTTAGCATAAAGCTGATGTTCTCACAATGTCTGTAGCACCAACCTCAGGTGGTCCTCATGCTCATCCCTACTCCTCGAGTATACTAGAATGTCATCGATGAAGACAATCACAAATCGATCCAAATACAGTCTAAGCACTATGTTCATCAAATCTATGAATACCGCTGGTGCATTGGTCAAACCAAACGACAACACCAAAAATTTGTAGTGACCATATCTAGTTCAAAATGCCATTTTAGGGATGTCCTCACCTCTAATTCCCAACTGGTGATATCCCGACCTTAAATCGATCTTGAAAAACCATTGTGCACCTTGCAACTGGTCAAACAGATCCTCTATCCTCAGAAGTGGATATCGGTTCCTTACTGTTACCTTGTTCAACTGACGATAGTCTATACACATCCTGAGACTACCATCCTTCTTCTTCAGAAACAAAACTAGAGCTCCCCAAGGAGAAATACTCGGCTGAATAAACACTTTATCGAGCAACTCCCTTAACTGAACCTCCAACTCCTTTAATTCAGCTGGAGCCATGCGATATGGCGGAATCAATATCGGATCGACATCAGACTGCACCTCTGTAGCAAACTCGATCTTCCACTCAGGAGGAAGTCCTGACAGATCCTCAGGAAATACATCAGAGAACTCCTGCACCACAGGTATATCCTCTGTGCTCAACTCTGATCCCATATACTCGGTCAGGATGAAAGCCAAGTATGCCTCGCAACCTTGACGTATCATCCTTTTCACTCTAGCAATGGATAAGTAACTCCGTACCATACTGTCCCGCTCGCCTTGATAATAGAACTCGGCCTGACCAGGTGGTCTAAAACATACCCTCTTAGCGAAGCAATCCAAAGTAGCATGCCACTCTGAAAGCCAATCCATGTCGAGAATAACATCGAACTCCCCCACATCTAATAGGATGAGATCGACCACCAATTTGTGCCCATCAAATGAGATCACACAGTTTTGAACCCCATAAACTGTCATCATCTTGCTACCTAGAGGGGATGAAACCTCTAAACACCTATCCAGCTGACGTAATGCTAACCCAGCCTGCTCAGCAAAAGGTGGGGTGATGAAAAAAATGTGATGCTCCAGTATCAAATAAAACATAAGCAGGAATCTCAGAAATAGAAAGCGTACTAGTTATTGCAGTATTAAAGGCATGCACCTCCTGTCGTGTTACGTGGTACATTCGTGCCTGACCCCCTGTGGCGGCACTGCTCTTTCCAGTATGTCCCCTGCCACCAGTCTAGCCCACATGGTTACAGCTCCCAAATCCTGTCGTGCCTCTACCACTGCCTCTGTCGGCTCCGGTAATAGCGGCACCAGCACCTCCAACTACCGAATGCCCAACCTGTGATATGGCTCTAAGTTTAAGTGGACACTCGATGACCTTATGTCCTAGTTGATGGCAGTGAAAGTAGTTTCCCATTATCCTATTGCACACATCGGGTTGTCTCCTCCCAGAATGATGCAAGGCGGTAAATAACTCCGTAAACCATATCCACCACTCTGGCCACTAGCACGCCTATACAGTTGTACCATACTGACACTAGAGATACTTTAACTCTGCCTCTATCCCCCAACTACATGTCCTCCACCAACCTGACTGTGGCATTGCTGGCCTTTGGATGTACCCTTGGTCTTCGCCCTTTTGGGCTTCCTCGGGTGTCTCTCCTCTATATACTCAATCACCCTGGTAGACTCAACCATCTGTCTCACTGTGGTCAGTCCATTTGCCATCATCTTGCCAAACTGTGGATGCAAACCACTATGAAACCTTATTGCCAGAGCCTCCTCACTCCGACAATCCTCATACGCACACCTACTAAGCTTTCTAAACCTCTGCTCATACTCCGTAACTGACATGCTAGGAGCTTGATGAAAATCACTGAACTCATCCGCCTTTCTGTCCCTGATGCTCTTAGGAAGGACGATAACAGTAAGCTCGTTCTTGAACTCAGCCCAAGAGACAACCCCTTGTGTCTCAAACTCTGACCACCATGACTCTGCACGGTCATCCAGGAGAAAAGCAGCTAGTCGAACCCTATCAGGATCATCAGTGATCCTTTAGGCTTGGAAGCAACGCTCTACCGCAGTGAAGAAATGGAGGGGGTCATCTCCCACTCCTCCTAAAAATCTCGGGGGTTTTAGTTTTAGGAACTCAATAAAACTAACACCAGCACTGGCCTATGGTACTGCTGGTGCAACTGTAGGAGACACAGCTGCGGCTACCTCAGGCTCAGGCTGCGAAACAGGAGGTGTCACAGGTTGAGGTATCGGCTGACCTCCAGTCATCTGACTAGATAAAAGTCTCTGAATACTCTTGAAGGTTGTAGCAAAACACTCCATCGGATAGGGATGACCCGCAGGCTGTGGTTGTGCCTGAGGTTGCGGTGCAGAAGCAGCGATCTTCGGCAGACTAGGCGGGGTAGGCTGACCCGTTACAAAATGACTAACGGCTTCAACAGAAGCACACCTAGCAGTAGCTCACCTCGGACGACGTCGAGCCATAACTACAAATAACAGACAACAAATCGCACATGCACATGTCAGAATGCAATGGTTTACCAAAGTACAAAAATAGATGTCAAAGAATATATGAAGGAATTCAGACTGACTCGATCAAGGATACTTATGCTCCACACTGACCCCTAAACTTAAGAAAAGCCTAGGCTCTGATACCACCTTTGGTATCAGAGTACACAAATACACAAGACTTACGCAACCTAGTCTGTGATACCACCTTTGTCACGACCCATTTTCGGACCATGACCGACTTATGAGGTGAACAGTCTAAAGAAGCCCAACCCATTTCGCACAAGCCTAAGAGATTTAGGAATTCTACCTAAAATATTCGTTTGTCAGAAACAATCAATAAGTATAAAACATTTATACTGAAAATACATGTATATATTTATAATACGAAACCAAATCATAATATTAGTCAAGTGTATAAATATAATAGTAAACCAGTGTAAATTCAAAATTCAAAATATAAACCGAGTAACCCAACAACAACTCGGTGTAGAGATCTAATAAAAAATAAAAGGAGCCCAACCCAAAAAGACACTCACTATCAAGTGGATCGCCTCACTAGGAACAGGATGCCGAACGATTGCTGGATGCCAAAAGAGAACCTGAGAAATAAGATAAAGGAAAATAGACAAGAAACATAAAGAATGGGTTAGAATCCCTAGTGAGAAAATAACACTCCAGAGTGGCTCTAGGCCTCATGTAAACCATTTTGAAAACCTTTAAAAATACCATATATAGATATGAGTGTATATACGTATACACTCTAATACAGAGTAATAATAATTTTAAAACTCATTTTGAAATCGTTCGCAACCAAAGCATATAGTAGATAGAAACATACCTAATATGTATGTAAATATCATATATCAAAAACTAATATGGGACCAGAAACAAAGATATATACATATAGTAGGTGTGGGCTTGGCCACTAATTGGAATCAGAGTACATGTGTCTAGCCGGACACACGGCTACAATAATACCGTGGTAACTGGGTCTTGACTGTTCATTGGTATACCAAAGCCTACGTATACCCTCGTAGCACAAGTGCCTCATATCAAAGTATATATATATATATATATATATATCATGCACAACAAAGATTATTTCCCAAAAATATTTGTATATATATATCTTATATATAAATATTGAATATCAGAAAAAATACTGAGTTTAAATAATCACATAAGCTGGATTATTTATTAGCCAAACTATTAATTATTCTAATTTCATAATATTGCCAAGCATAATAAAAACATATATAATTTTGAAGACACAACTATATATTTGAAACTGTCATTTCACTCACTTGAATGCCGAGTCAATAATCCAAATCTCGGACCAGGATAGATATCACATAGTAAAGTGAACAAACGACATGCATTGTTGGATGACTGACCACCTCGGATATCAAACTGAGCTGAAACAGAATTTTATAACCAAATGGTCAGACACAGTAACTGTGGTAAAGCAGAAAATGTGATTTGCAGATGCAAATGCGGAAACCAAAACCCCAGACGTCGACCAAAAACTAATTTTGATCGAATATTTAACCTTATCTCTCAAAATCGATCATCGATGCAAAATTAGAGCTTGATCCCCCGACCTATGTAAAATTATGCTTTAGTTCCCAAGCTTTTCAAAATCTACAAATCAGTCCTCAAAGTATTCTTAAATTACCAAACAGTCCTCCAAGTAGTCATAATTCCCAAATTAGTCCTCTAATTCTCAAAAATTGCAATTTAGTCCCCAACGTGCAAAATATTAGATCTAATCCTCAAATAATTTAGAATTATGTAAATTAATGAAATTAGTCCATACGACAAAATTTTACACCAAAAAAACCTAAAACTCGAATAGATCGAAAGCCGATGTTCTAATCAATCCACATTGCCTCTAATCATCCTTAGAAACATAAATCTATCAAAAAAAATCATCAAACAACAACAAATTGATAGAAAATTGGTCAAACCTGAATTGAACTCTATCTCCACCAAAAACTCCTCAAATATGATGATTCAAAGCTCAATCCATGTTTATTTAACCTCAATATAACCTAATCTAGCAACCCTTAGTATCTATTAACTCAAAATCATCTGAACATTTGAACATTAAGTCAATTCGGCTCAAAACGAATTTCAAGAATCAAAGCATGAAATTGAAGTAAAAACCAAGAAGGGGATGTAATCTTACCTTAGAAAATGTTTAGGAATGATGGACGAACAATGAGGAAGAGTCTCAAACAGTTGAGAGGATTTTGGGTGAGCGAAAAGAGACTAAATAAGAAAGAATTAGGTGGTTAGGTGCTTTAAAGACGTTCAGATCAAAGCTCACGTACGTCATCCTACATCTCATGTATGTCAAGGGACCCTCACGCATGTTTCCTAGCATCTCATGTATGTTATCAGGGTGAAAAATCACATCCAGATGCATCAGACCCGATCTCACGTACATCACTATAAAGCTCAGGTACGTGAATCATGCAGAAACCCAATTCATGTACGTCAAATGTAAGAAATATGTAAGTTGCAAAAATAGCACCTTACTTACATGAGACTAAGTCTTACATACGTAAGAATGCTCTTATGTATGTTAGGTTATTCCTTACGTACGTAAGGCATGCTTTTTCACTTGAATTGATTTTTCTTCTCTTTTGAACACATATCCAACCATTCCTGAAGTTAGACAACTCGTGATCTTAGAGAAATAACATCATCAAACATCATAGATCACCAATCAATACTCTCACTATTCCAAAGATCAAATCAAACTAGACCAAAAAGTTACAGGACGGGCGGGATATTATACAAGCTACAGAGAACCTAGTCTGAACAAACGGGATATTACATACTTCCCCCTCAAAAGAAATTTGTTCTCAAATTTCTAAATAAACTAGATCAAGGTAAGAATGAGCCTAAGTGTCCAAATAGGGGTTAACTCAAAATCTCCTTAGCAAACATAAAGTCTACGTCTCAAAAGTGATCATACCCTCGAAGCCCAACAAATATATTACAGAGTTTCAAACCATGGATCCAATGGAGCTCATGTAATCCCAATATGGAAATCCAAGAGGGAGGGGTGGAGGGAGGGGGGAGGGGTGAATTGGATTTCTTGCTAAAGGTTAAAACCTTTAAAAAATATTTTTGTACATTTAGGAAAATAAAATAGTAGCTCAATCCAAAACACCACAACACAAGAATAAAATAAAAGAGAGTAAGGGAAAGAGAATCAAATCCTAGATTTATAGTGGTTTGGTCCTCCTTGACCTACATCCACTCCTCTAACAGCTGCTTCACTTGCGGGTGGAGGGAAACCATTAAACCTCTTGTTTTGCAGGTTCACAAGCAACCTTTACACCCTTGTTTTTTCGGCCGAAACAAGAAAACCAAACCTCTAGTTTTTTTACGGGCTCAACTAGAGAAACTGTTTACCATTAGTTTTCTAAGGCACGCTGACAAACCTATAATACAAGATTTAACACCTAAGCTTGATTACAAGTGGATTCCTAAAGTGAAAACAATATACTCATACCAACTCAGTAAGCAAATAACAAATCAAAGCTCAATTGGTATGCAAGAACTTAAGAACACAAAAGATAGAAATTCACAAATCAAATCAACAAAGATTTGGCACTCTCTCAATGATATTCATGCCTTTCTCTCTCTTTAGGTAGAACTATTTATAGTCATTCTCCCAAAAATAGTCATTGCTAATCCCAATGTAGCTGTTGTAAGATAATTGCAAAGTGCTGAAATTATTGATGTCAACCATTTCTACATCCTTGCTATCGGTACTATGTGCGTAGTACATGATTTCATTAGAGTAGTACACACAGTTTATTTCCTTCAGCGTGCATAGCGTTGATTTCATCAGCCACTGCTTGAATTAATTTGATACCAGATGTCTACTACGCGCATTAATCTTCTTCCGTATGCGTAGTACTTTTGTCTTGTGCACTTGAAACAAACTTCTACGTGCGTTAACATATTTCTAAGATCACACCTTTTATTTTTCACGTGATTGTGTGAAAGAATATTGAAATTAGAAATTGCCTAGGAGCTTCTTAGATTTGTCGATAGTCCAGCTCATCCTCGTATATGGGCATAACATTCTTTTTATGTGTGTAGCACAGAATGTTCTAACGTCACTTGTTCAGGGAATATTCCCGTTTGAAATTATGACACATTCTCTCAAAATCTGTCTTCATCTCAAAGTAGGTGTCACCCTCGTCTACATGTGTAAAGCGTTTACCACATGCGTAGCATTTGATCTTAAAATATGTCTAATATATCCTAAATTTACATAATAATTCAAGCATAAAAGTATAGCACTTTCGCCTTACTTGTACTTGATTATCAGTGAATTTACACACTTTTCGCGTTTTGGGTAGGGTAATGAAGAATGCATTAAATGGGATGAAAAATAGATGAAAACGGCATTGAAAATATGTTTTTGAAGCTGGAAGATCAATTGAATAAAGTGCGACAAAAACTGGCTTGAAGGGTACAAAGATCGGCGACGCGCAAAAGGAGTGTGTGGTGCCATAGCAAGTCACAGCTGTGACCCCAAACAGACCATGGTCACGGTCGTGACCTCCAAAAATCACATTTGTGACCAACGTACAGAGGGGACAAATTTTAATGGCAGCAATGGCTCTTTTTGGTGGACAAAAGGCATAAACTTAGGGCATTTTTTGGACACAAATTTACTAGGGTTTTGCCAATTGACAAGGGGTATAAATACTCCCTCTTATTCACTCTCCCACACACTTTTAGACTCTACATCTTTTTATTTTTGCAAGAACACATTTACTTTCTCTCTCTTTTTTGTGAAGAACATAATATTAGGGTTTTGAAGGAAGGAAGAAAAGGACTTGAAGGCTTGAGGGTTTCTCTCCAAAACGACCTATATAGGTTTTCTCTACACCTTATTCTCTATCTTTTCTCCTCATTTTCATATTTTTTACCATAATTTATGTAGTAGTTCATTGTCTTATTTTTATGAACATGATCATGGTATCCTAAACTATTTGTTACGGTTGAGATATGTAGACTCTTGATGGATATTTGTTATTTTTATGAATGGGTATGATGTATTTCATATGATATCTTGTGTTTATGTTGGATTGATTCAATGAATTGTTGTGAATGAATATTGTTATGCTTGATCAACATAATAATATTAGTGATAAATCTAGGTGAAGGATGGAAAGATGAAGCTTGGATGAGGTCTACAAGTGGTAGGCAGGCAAGCACACCTATCGTTTGTAGTACGCAGACTTGAGTATTGAGTGTCATATCCCATAGAGACTAAGAGTATTAGTAATAACTCTCTCTCTCTCTCTCTCTATTATCTAGCCTATAAACACAAAAGGAATGGAGACACGCCAACACACAACACAACAAAACAAAGAGAGTTTAGGAATCGGACAATCAAGGGTAACAATAGCATCCAGATGTTGAATCCCCCTAGGACTACCTAAGCAAAATCAACCTCGTCAGTAAGTCACTTGTTCATGCAATTGGACCGTAAGAATTCCTAACATACATTAACCTCTCTCTCGAGTCTGTTAACATCTAACGTCAAGTTGATTAACCAAAATTTCTTCCTAATTAATACCCCCACATTGCATTAACGAAGATTTATGAATTCCAATATTAAGATTGACCTTAATCCGGAAGATTTACCTCCACCTATCTCTAGGTTTGCATGCAACTCCTCTCATATATGAGCGATTCAAAACACACGATAAATCTCTCGATTCCCACGCATGCAATCAATTGTCGAATAAAAAAACTGGTAGAATCAATCCAACAACACAATATTATAAATCATAAATGAGTCTCAATTCATGAAAAAAGCAACAAAATAACAAAACTCAATCACAAATTTGTCCTAAGGCTCATCACATCTAGATGCATATTAATTTAGTTCATAATGGTAGTAGAAACAACAAAAAAAAAACAAAATGAAAACAAGAGGGAATGAAAGAACCCATTGAGATTCCTTAAATCTTCAAGAAATCCACTCGATTTTGATGTCGATCCATTCCAAGGACGTTCTCCCCTTGAAACCCAGCTCTTTCCCTCTCTAGAACTCTGTTTTTATGTGTCAATGGAAGATCTCTCAATTACGGTTCATCCAAAGCGTAAATAGGCTGAAATGGTGTGTTCTGGTAAGACACGACCTGATATGGACATTACACGGCCGTGTCTTTGGTTCCAAACCGTGTCTTGCTTTAAAACTTCGTCGTTTCATCACTTTGATGCGTTTGGGCCCGAAACTGGTAAGACACGGACACAACTTTAGTTACACAGCTGTGTCTTTGACTCCAAGGCCGTGTCTAGCATTCTGAATGTGCACTTGAGTCTAACGAATAGGACACGGGCAGATCATGAAATTACACGGCCGTGTCTTGGTCTTCTAAACCTTGTCTTGCTTTCTAGAGGTGCATTTAGCAATGATGAATAGGACACGGTATTACACGGTCGTGTCTTGTGTTAAAAGCCTCGAAATTTGTGGTTTAATCTCCATTTTGGCTTGCTTTCATTCAATTCTATCAAGACACCATCACATGACCTAAAAAACAAAATATGAACCAATAAAACACCAGAACCTATGAAAACATCTCAATTATAAACAAAATGATAGGAATTCGATAATACAAATATGTATAATTGAGCGTTCATCAATAAGCATTGAAATTACCATACTTAGAATAGACATATTCTATGTAGGTAAGGTGTTTGATGAAATTCTGGAATGAACCTAATGGGTCTAGTTTAGTTAGGTGAGGCCGAAAGAACACTCCTAATAAATGTAGACATAGCTTGAACAAACTTGGAAGAGGCTTTAAGTGAATTTAGTGAGAGAACACTCAATCCATAAAAGAACTCGTTCATAATTTTAACAAGTAGAAGTCTTGGTCGAACCTCAAAAGCCCTAAAATCGTATCATATATTGTTTGTTTCCTTTTACAACTTGCTTTAAGTGTTTACTTTATTTCATTGGTGTTTGTTATTCAAAATTAACAAAAAATCAACTATTGAACTTTAGTTTGTTGTCATGAATTGATCACATTAGTAAACTATTCCCATGGATTTGATACCCTAAAGATACCCCCAAAAGGAAAACTATATTGATAACTGTGCAATTGTGAAAATTCGATCAATGTTTTTTTTTCTCTTCTACGTGCACTGAACTGGTTAAACGTGACATTGCCTTATGTCATAGCTCTCTTTAGTTTTCATTGAGAAGTCATCTACGCGCTTAGCATTTCTTCCACGTGCCTAGTATAACACTACCTTCAGAACAGTGAGAAACACATATCTACTATGCACAATCTATTTATCTTAATGCACATAACAAGGAACTAAGTCATTCTACCTACTGAGTACAACCACGCCTGCGCGCACAACATAGTCTACTACGCGCATTCCATTTGTACTATGTGCATTGTATGCTCTTCGACGCACACAATATCCATTCTTGAAAACCCAAATTTACTCTAGCTTGATCAACGTGCACAAATCATGGTGCTATGTGCTTAGATCGTCCTTTCACGAGCTTAGAGGGTATATTGCTTGCGTAGCTTAACTATTTCAAGTGTTTTGTTAAATTATCAAAATTAGAAGGAATGTTAACCAAAACTTGGTTTAACAATCTCTCCCTTTTTTATGATGACAAAACATTGAAAGAGTTTGCACTCCCCCTCAATTAATGCACCTATTTAAAACACTTAGACAAAAATTTTGAAAGAATTTGATTAAGGTGGTTAAACCTTGTCCAATTGTTAGCCTTAACAAAATTTACATAGAAGACTTAATATTTATCAGGGTATTATTAGGACAATGAAATTTAATTTAAAGTAATATCAAAACAATCAATATCTGAGCAATATCACCAAATTTCATACAAACTCTGCAATTTCTCCCCCTTTTTGTCACAATAAAAAAGTTAGAACAAAGTAAGCATAATTTGCACAAATAAAACACATATTTGAATAAATCATTGAGATTAACATATACACAAATTGGAACGAAATCAACATGATGCAATGTATGTATGCATGTCAAAATGTAGATCCTAGCTAATTAAGATCATGATAGTTAGGTGAATGCGTCATCTTTTGGAGGTTCAACCGACACATCCAAAGCCGAATATACCATAATCCAGTAAGACATCAGGTTACAGATTTCTTCCACTATTTGTGGCATACCCTACCTCATTTCAAGAACATCTTTTAATATGTTTTCCTCTTCCGGTTCTTTCTCATCATCTGAAATTTCTACAACTTCAAGAATTAGAGGCAAGTTGTCTAGAATAGCTTTCTCCTTGGCTAGCAATTTTTCCAACTCCTCGACTATTTTTCTGTGAGCTCTTTCTTGTGCAAGACCAGCTGGATTTATCACTAGTTCTGGTTGTGGTTCTTGTAGAGTTTGAGGTGGAGGTTTTGTCCTGGGAATCTCAGGTTTTGAATATGTTGATTCACTCGAGTCACTTGAAGATTCAGAGTCTGACTTGGTTGATTCCTTAGCTTTTTCTTTCTGATATCTATAATGAAGTATTCACTCCTTTTTTTTCCTATCGAGATCCTCATAAGCTTTTGGTCTCAATCTAAAAGATGAAGAAGCTTCAGCTCTAGCTTCCTCTGATTTTTTCTCTTGTTGCATATTTACTGGAATTTCAGTTTATTGCTCTTTAAGCTCAGCAGAAGAAATATCAGTTCTCTGCTCTTCAATGAGAACCTCAGTTTATTCTATTTGTTTGTCAATTACCACTCTACAAATGTTTCAGCCTCTGCATTCATTTCCTCAACCTGTTCTTCTCCTATTTTTTCTGCCTCACCTTTTTCTTCTACAACATTTTTTGCCTCAACATGCTCAGTTTTAGTTTGTGCTTCCTCCATATCTGGTTCTTTATTCAAATCAACCAGTTTGTTAACAACCTATCAACAGTATCCTCTATTATTTTCGTATCAACACTCTCAACAATTTCTTTGACTAACATATGAATCTATTGAGACACTGCACCTGGTAATTTAGATTCTGTATTTAAATCAACTAAGTTATTGTCTGGTTCATCCACTGGTTCATTAGCTAGTTTTTCAATTGGTTTTTCATTAAAATCAATCCCACCAGTAGAATCATCACCATTTGAAGGAGAATTATAAGGGCTTCCTACTGCTGAAGGCTTTGAGAAGGTGGTTGATTCCTTAATTGCTGAATTTCTCTTCTTATGCTTTCTAGAATTCAAAAATTCTCAAAGAAGCATGTTGTTGACAACTTCAAAATTGGAATTTGTGGAAACCTTATACTCAAATTCTCGCCTCAATTTATCAAATTTATTCCTCCTAACTCTGCTTGTGCTTGCTTCCTATTGAACATCAGATTTAGCAGCCACATTCACTTTCTCTTCTTCTTCTTCTTCTTTTTCCTCCTCTTCTTCTTCTTCCTCTTTTTTTTCTTCCACCTCTTCTTCTTCTTTTTCTTTTTCTTCTTCTTCTTCTTCTTCTTCTTCTTCTTCTTCTTTTTTTTCTTCTTTTTCTTCTTCTTTTTCTTCTTCCTCCTCATCATCTTCTTCTTCTTCTTTTTTTATCATCCTCTTCTTCTTCTTCTTCTTCTTCTTCTTCCTCTTCTTCTTTTTCTTCTTCTTCTTCTTCTTCTTCTTCTTCTTCTTCTTCTTCTTCTTCTTCTTCTTCTTCTTCTTCTTCTTCTTCATTTGCAGTTTTTAGTTCACCCTTCTTTCTCACAAAAACCATGTCACGAACTTAGCATTTGCGATAGCCAAGTCGCGCGACACTTAGCCTATTTCGTGGCACAAATAGAACTAAGTAAGGCTTTTGGAAGTTTCAAGTGAAACGGGATGAGTTAGGAAATGAGAGGCTTAAGTGAAGTAGAGAGTGAGTCTTGCCAACACTTTTTTTCGCAATACTCTAGCGACTTTTAGAGAATTTCGTGGCACTCTTCTTGGTCTAGGCATTTCCTCAATATTCTGGAGAATTCTTGCCAACACTTAGAGAAAATTCAACCTAGGAAAAATGGGGTGTGGCAGCCTTCCCCACTCAATCTCGCCATGTCTTTGTCGATTCTTGAGCCTTGAAATTTCTGATGTGTTCGGGAAATTTCCATAGCAGGTCTTTGCGTTCCCACGAAGCCTCGCTGTCAAGGAGATTTTTCCACTTCACCAAATACTCAGTGTAGTTGGGAACACCACTTCGTCTTATCACGCGATCCACAAGGATGTATTCCACTTCCTTGTCGAACTCGATGACAGGGGCTGTTGGCGCTCTCTTGGATTTGCCACATCTAGGGTCTTCCTTGTCTTCGTGGTATGGCTTAAGCATACTCATGTGGAAGATGTTATGAATTTTTAGCTTGAAGAGGAGTTGTACCTGGTAGGCAGCAGCTCCAAAACGCTTCACAATAGGGAAAGGACCTTCGTACCGCCTTACCAATCCTTTGTGAACTTGACAAAGAGACTTTAACTGATTTGGCAAGAGCTTGACCATCACCAAGTCTCCAACGATATACTCATTCAGGCGCCTATTCTCATCAGTCCATTTCTTCATACGCTTGGCCGCTTTATCGAGGCAAACCCTTGTGATGTCTGCATCTTCGTGCCATTCCCATGCAAACTTGTAAGCCGAAGGGTTGGCTCCTCTATAGGTGGCAGCAATGGTGTTTGGAGTTAGCAGTTGATACCCCATGGCGATCTCGAAGAGACTTTTGCGAGTTGACTCACTCCGTTGGAGGTTATACGAGAATTAGGCCACATCAAGTAGCTTCGTCCAATCTCGTTGGTGCACACTAACATAGTGCCTCAAATAGAGTTCTAGCAAGGCATTGATCCTTTCGGTTTGGTCATTGCTTTGGGGATGGAAGCTTGTCGAAAAATTTAGATCTGTGCCAAGGAACTTGAACAACTCTCGCCAAAACTTGCCGGTGAATCGAGGGTCTCGATCACTGATGATGCCCTTCGACAAGCCCTAAAGCTTTACAACATTCTTGAAGAAGAGGCGAACGACTTCGTCCACTTTAAAATCCGCCGAGGTAGGGACAAACGTAGTGTACTTGCTAAATCTGTCCACTATCACCATAATGCTTCCAAATCCCCCGGACTTTGGCAAGGCAACGATGAAATCCAACAAGACGCTTTCATAAGGTCTTTCGATAATTGGAAGAGGCTTGAGAAGACCAGTGGGCTATTGTTGTTTGACCTTGTCTTATTGGCACACAAGACAGATCCACACATACGCATCCACATCTTCCTTGAGTTGCGGCCAATAATGACTTTGTTGGACGAGAGCAAGCGTTTGAGCCATTCCTGGATGTCCAGCCCACAAACAATCATGGCATTCCTTGAGGATTTCTCTTTGCAAGTTTCCCCACTTTGGCACAGAGACTTGGTTGCCAACAGTGAAGATTAGGTCGTCTTTCTCCCAAAATCGTCGAGTTTTCCCTTCGCTAGCTAGTTTAAGAAGGTTATTAGCCAAGATGTCTTGTTGT
The DNA here is from genome assembly GCA_948243855.1 of Flueggea neowawraea. NCBI lineage: Eukaryota > Viridiplantae > Streptophyta > Magnoliopsida > Malpighiales > Phyllanthaceae > Flueggea > Flueggea neowawraea. Next base: position 14,529 of record CAODLS011601538.1, read on the forward strand.
GTACCTTCCTTGGTTTAGTTTTGGGCATGCTAGCAATGATGGAGGCCAACTCCATTTTTCTACTTAGCGCGTCAACCACAACGTTGGCTTTGCCCGGCTTGTATTCGGGCTTGTAGTCGAATTTGGCCAAGAAATCTTGCCATCGGGCTTGCTTGGGACTCAAATTCTTTTAAGTTTGGAAATAACTCATAGCCACATTATCAGTCAAGAAGGTGAACTTACCCCAATCAAGTAGTGTCTCCAAGTGCGCAAGAAATGCACAATAGCGGTCATCTCCTTCGTTTAGATAGTGTATCACCACTCCGTTTCATTGACCTTGCGACTCTCATAGGCAATGGGATGTCTGTCTTGCATGAGGATGCCCCTAATAGCATAGTCTGAAGCGTTCGTGTGCACCTCGAATGGCTTTTTGTAGTCGGGCAACATCATGACTATTTCTTCGGACACCGCTTGCTTCAAGGCTGATTGTCATTCGTCGCTCTAACACCATACCTTGTTTTTCTTGAGAAAGTCAGTCAAAGGTGGGGCAATGGCTGAATAGCCTTTGATGAAGCGTCGATAGTAATTCACTAGCCCAAGGAAGGATCGCAATTTTGAAACTTTTGTTAGAGGTTGCCATTCTTGAATGGCATGCACCTTTGCTGGATCCATCATCAACTTTCCATCCTTCATTCGGTGGCCAAGAAACTCCACTTATTTCTTTGTGAATGAGCATTTATCCCTCTTGACATACAACTCATGTTCGTGGAGCACTTGGAAGACTTGTTTCAAGTGTTGCACATGCTTCTCGAGAGTATGGTTATACACCACAATATCATCCAAGTGAACAACCACAACCTTGTCAAAGAAAGGGTGGACTACCTTGTTCATGAGTGTGCAAAAGGTAGCAGAAGCGTTGGTGAGACCGAATGGCATGACCAAGAATTCAAAAGCTCCATAACGCGTCACATATGTTGTCTTCAGCACATCACCAGGCGCCATGCAAACTTGGTAGTAACCAGACCGCAAGTATAGCTTCGAGAAGTATCGAGCCTTGCCAAGTTTTTCGAACAAGTAAACTATCAAAGGGATTGGATACTTATTCTTGATAGTGATCTTGTTCAGTGCTCGATAGTCGATGCACATCCTTAGCGACCCGTTGTTCTTCTTTTGGAAAACGACTGGTGCTCCATATGGTGCCTTAGAAGGTTGGATAAAGCCCGAGTCAAGTAGGTCTTGGAGTTACTTTCTTAATTCAGCAAGCTCTGGAAGTGCCATACAATAGGGTGCCATGGCTAGAGGTTGGCACCAGTCTCAAGCTCAATGTGGTGATCAACATCACTCTTTGATGGTAATTTCTTTGGCAACTCAGGAGGCATCACGTCCTTATACTCACCAAGGACGACTTCGATAGCTAGTGGCAAATCAGGTTGTGTAGCATCTTCCTCATCGTTGAGCTCCCGCATAGTAGCAACATAGCATTCACCATTCTTTAGACTCCACTTAAATTGCAAGGAAGAAATCAAAGCAGTTTTGATTTGGTCATGCTCTTTAATGGAATTAAGCAAATTCTAGAGCCTTCTAGAATAAGGAGGGAGCTTGTGGAAGGGACTGGAATGATGAAGGCCTTGTAGAAGAATGCTAGACCAAAAACAATTTTGAAATCGTCCATAGGCACAACGGTAAAGTCTAGCGTACCTTGCCAATCTTCGACTTGTACCTTAACGCCTTGATCCATGTCGTAGGAGGTTTTTCCTCCGAATTCATAGCCTTAATGGTGTCAACTCTCTTGGTCAGCTTCAAACTAAGGCATTTTGCCTCTTGAAGATTGATGAAGTTGTGTGTGGCACCCGTATCTAGCATCGCACAAGCAGCTTTGTCGTTGATTGAAGCATCAATGTACAATAAGCTTCCTTCCTTGATGGAGGTTGGTGGGAGGAGTTTGGAAATTGTTCCCAAATGTTGCAAATATCCCATTTCGGCTTGAGGCTCATCTTGGGTCCGCTCGTTACCGAACTCCGAGACTATAGCATTTATAGCCTTTCGTTTCGGACAATCCTTCACCCAATGTGGACCATTATAAATAAAGTAAGGACTAGGCGATTTTGAGGCAAATTTTTTCGTACCCGAAAATCGTTTCTCTTGCTTAGAGCTGCCACTAGAAGGTTTCTTTTAGCTCTCCTTGCTTTTGTTGAAATCCTTCTTCGGTGCTCCCTCACTCTTGCTAGAGTTGGGTTTCTTGCCTCTGTCCTAGGTGGTATAGTCTTTGAGACTTTCTACCACAACAATGGCTTCGTCAAGTGTCTTCACTCCTCACTTATCTAGCTCCAACTTTGCCCAATCTTTCAACCCGTCTTTGAAGTCAAAGAAGAGTTGATTATCAGATACATCATGTATCTCAAGCATCAGAGTGGTGAACTCCTTGACATAGTCAGCTATGCTTTTGGTTTGCCTTAACTGTCGCAGCTTGCTTCACACCTCATCATTGGCATTGTGAGGTACAAATTGTTTGCGAGTTCGGACTTGAACTGATCCCAGGTGTTGATCACGCACAAGCCCTTCTCCCTTTCAGCATGCTTACGCCTCCACCAAAGTTGAGCCGCATCCTTAAAGAAGATGGCAACATTGCTAATCCTCGTGAAGTCTTCGGTGACTCCCATGGCTTCGAAGTATTGTTTGAGGCCGAAGAGAAAATTCTCCACCTTAGTGGCATTCCTCATACCATTGTAAATGGCTAGCTTGGGGACTTTCAAGCCTTGAAGAGGCATAAATGCTCGTAGTGGCGGTGCTAGCCTAGGGTGGACTACCTCGACGGATGGTGTTCACATCACAATGAAGATCTTGTATTTTGTCTTGAAAAGTCTTCCGTAGGTCGTTGAACTCTTGAGTTAGGGAGCGTAGTTCTCCCTTAAAGGTGCTACCAAGTTCTTCAATCATGGACTTAGCAGACTGAGTGATTTCCATATTTTCATGGATTAAGTTGTCCATTTGATCGATAAGCTTGCTAATGGTTGTGGTGACATTGGCCAAGCCACGTTTGTAGTCAGCCATACGAGACTCCATTGTCTCCCCCATTGGAGCCTTGGACTTGCCCCGTTTAGGCTGGACGTGTTGCTCTTTGCGCCCACGATCTTATTCAGTTGATTGCTCTTCAACGTTGGTAGCAACAACGATCTCCGCTCTTGCCATATGCTCAAATGAACAAGAGGTCCCAAGGGTTGGAACATTGCTCTGATACCACTTGTCACGAACTTAGCATTTGCGCTAGCCAAGTCGCGCGGCATTTAGTCTATTTCACGGCATAAATAGAACTAAGTAAGCATTTGGGAAGTTTCAAGTGAAACCGGATGGGTAAGCTAGGCAATGAGATTTTTAAGTGAAGTAGAGACTGAGTCTTGAGAGCACTTGGTTGCGAAAATGTGTGCTTTATACAATTTCTCAAGCTAAACTTTACAAATGAATGGAGTGGCCTTTATATAGGAAATCCACCTCCTCATTGTGTGACTGCAATGATTTGGACTAAAGAATTCTACATTATTCATATGTACAAGAATGATCTAATAAGAGTTAGAAAAATCTAGAGTTTGTAGGAATGGTGGGGAGAATAGGCAGCACCTTGTGGAAGCTTCTAGAGACACACCAAGCTTGATCAAGTTGTGGAACTTTTCGGACAAGATTGTTCATGGCTAGGCGGATCTCCATACTTAGCCATTCTTTCACAATACTCCAGCGACTTCTAGAGAATTTTGTGCCACTCTTCTTGGCCTAGGCATTTCTGCAATATTCTGGAGAATTCTTGCCAACACTTAGACAAAATTCAGCCTAGGAAAAATGGGGCGTGACATTGTGCTTACTTCCCCTTCAACATCAGATTTAACAGCACATTCTCTTCCTCTTCTTTTTCTTCTTCCTCTTATTCTTTTTCTTCTTCTTCTTTTTCCTTTTCTTTTTCTTCCTCCTTTTCTTTTTCTTTTTCTTTTTCTTTTTCTTTTTCTTCTTTTTCCTCTTCTTTTTCTTCTTATTCTTCATGTTCTTCTTCTTTTTCTTTTTCTTCTTCTTTCTCTTTTCCTTTTTTCCTCTTCTTCTTCCTCTTCCTTTTCTTCTTCCTCTTTTTTCCTTTTCCTTTTTTTTTTTCCTTTTTCTCTTCGTTTTCCTTTTCCTCTTCTTCTTTTTCTTCTTTTTCTTCTTCTTCTTCTTCTTCTTCTTCTTCTTCTTCTTCTTCTTCTTCTTCTTCTTTCTCTTTTTCTTTTTCTTCTTTTTCCTCTTTTTCTTTTTCTTCTTCTTCTTTTCTTCTTTTTCTTCTTCTTCTTCTTCTTCTTTTTCTTTTTCTTCTTCTTATTCTTCTTCCTCCTCCTTTTCTTTTTCTTCTTCTTCTTTTTCTTCTTCTTCCTCCTTTTCTTCTTCTTCTTCTTTTTCTTCTTCTTCTTCTTCTTCTTCTTCTTCTACTTCTTCTTCTTCTTCTTTTTTTTTTCTTCTTCTTCTTCTTCTTCTTCTTCTTCTTCAGTTTTCAGTTCACCCTTCCTTCTCACAAAAATCATATCACACTTCTTGGGCATATGCGTCTTGTCTCTTTCGTGATACATCACATATGTTTCTAGCAAATCAGGCTGAAATACATAGCTTCTCTCCATATTTCTGAATAACTTCATCCTTTAAAGAGATTTAGTACGGATTTTTCTGGTCTCCAACACTTGGAAAAACTTATACCCTTCAAAACTCATATAAAAATGTTGGAAGATCCTTGTGAGATGGCTGGAAAATGGCATACTTTCCTTCCTCTGCCTATCATTGATCTTGAAAGTCAGTAGGTTAAAGTTTTGCACTTTGTCTAATATCCAATCAACTACAATATTGGAAAAATTAACCTCTCTTGCATTCATCAATAGATACATCTTAATCATGTCTTAATTTGTGAGAGGTTTTGGCTACAAGATCAATGATAGGCAGAGGTTTTCGCATTAACTTTCACTATTCCAGCCCTTTCAAGCACGAATCTCTTAATTTCTTTAAGATTGACTCCAATGTTGTTCCCGAATTCATCAAACAAGTCCTTTACGCCCTTCTCTTTCTTTACTACACATCCATTCTTAGATAAGCCAAACAGGTTGTGTAATAAGTCTTCATCAATTAGGATTTCTTATCCATTCACTCTACTACTAAGTCCCATGTTGCCAAAGTTAAGAGGATCATCTTCATCTATATTCTACCACAACCTAGCATTTGTATAGAACTCTTTCACCATTTTTGGATAGTAGTCATCTCCTACCACATAGAAGTTTTGAATCCCAAATCTGCTAAAGTCTTCTTCAATCACTAGGCCTCCTTCATTCAATGAGTGAGTCAAAGAGCATAGATTCCAAAAACTTCACCATTGCTAAATGATTGTACAATCTAGCAGCTTGAACATCGACAAACTTTACTGGGTCAAACTGCTTCTTAATGAATACACCCTTCTTCTTCTTCTTCTTCTTCTTAGAGGGAGGCGACACAATAATACCTTTCCTTGTGAAAGCTTGCTTCTCTTGTGTATTCCTTGGTCTTTTAACACTGAAGGATTCGCCTTACTCTGGAGCAAGTTTTTCATGAGCCATTATCGTGCGGACCTCTTTTTGCTTCTTTGATGCCCTTAGAACATGGATACTACATGAAGTTTAGGGTTAGTAAGTGCATTAGGGTTTTGAGAAATTTGGGAAATCTGAGACAGAATAGGGTTGAGAATGTTTGAAAGTGATTGGATTGTGTTTCTGAGTGAGAGAGAAGTTTGAATTTGTGAAAAAAATATGAGCGGGAGTGAAATTTTAGGTTTAGAAATTTGGATGTGAGAAATGAGAGGGAAACAATGATTTTGGGTATTTAAGCAAGTAAAAACTACCTACGCACACAATAGCCTTCCACATACGTTGATAAAGGGTCGATGAGGACCTACGTACTTGGAACACAATACATGGCTTGAAAGAATTTTGAGTGATTTTGTTTCAAAATTAGTTAGAGTTTCATGTACGTATCACCTTGTTGAAACACGCACAAAAGAGGCAAAATGGCATCTACATGCCTTCTTCACATACTAAAAGCATAGATCCACTGTTCCTTTTGAATATAATGCGCTTTGATCATTCAACGTGCTCTTCAAATGTTGTTCTACATACGTGTTATACTTCTACACATGTACTAACAATACTTCTGAACCCAGTGCCACTGTCTTATATTTCACGTGCATTGAACCACATACTAAGTGCACAGAACCATCATACCTGATACTCGAAAATAATTCCATCTTCGACTACGCGCACAATATAAAGCTAGAAATTCTTCCACTAAAAGAACATGATAATCTATGCACATAGTATATTTTCTACGCACTTAGTACCAAAAATTGATAAATCAAGAACTCATCAAATATCCATCTGTGTGCACAATATCATATCCAACACGCATAGTATCATTGCATATACCAAATTTAGAACTTCATTCCTTCCAACCTTAGTGATTTCATTTGGCATATGGATCACTTTAATAAATATGTATGCATGAATGCAAACAAACTTAAATTATGCACAAATAATCAATAAAAAATCATTCAAATCACACATACCAATACGCCTACAAATTGAAACAAAATTCTTTTCATCAAGGCGTTTTGTCAAAATGTCAGCAAGCTGATCTATTGTAGAAACAAATTCAAGTTCAATATCTCCCTTGAGAACATGATCATGAATAAAATGATGCTTTATGTTTGTATGCTTAGTCTTAGAGTGTTGAATTGGATTTTTACAAATATTAATGGTGTTGGAATTCGTGACACATACAAGCAGCGGGAAAATAAAATTTTTGTCAACAAATTCCATCAAGGATCCATGCAAATCGATAAAACTAATTAAGGAACATATGTTTACCTCAATAATCCAAAGCAAAAATGAGAGGATGCTGCTTGATTTTAGTCACTAACGTTGCAGGATGCGAACGCCCCTATTGATATCCACATGAATCGAACTGCAAGATGTGCTAGCACCGAATTTTTAAGGGCACTCTAAAAACTAATACCTTGCTATCTTTCTCTCCTTTTGAAGTAGTATGGACAACAACAATAGGGTTTTTGGTGCTGTCATATGATGCCTACTTATAGGCTTCAATAAACCCTAGTCCTAGTCTTACTAAGAGGTCCAACTCTTGCCCTATAAAAATTCTTTTATCCTAGTCCAATAAGGGTAGACTACTTCGATATTTATTCCTTATTAATAAATAAATTTCAGCCCTATATTTATTTCATAAATAAATAGAAATTTGGTCCTCAATATTTATGTCATAAAATAAATACTAATTGCCTTGTTGACCAAGTCAAATTCCCTCTTAGTTGCTTAAGTCAAACAAATTATTCTATTTGACTAAGTCAAAGAAGTCACTCTTTTGTTGACTAAGTCAAATAAATATTTTGACTAGGCCAAAAAAATTTTAATTTGTTTTAAAACCATTTTTAAAATCAAATTATTTCACATAAAATAACAGGAACATATATTGCACAATTTGTTCTAGTGTGTGACTGATGTGGACCAGCAGGCTTTGGAGTACATGGAGGGATTGTATTAGGAGAAGAGAGCCCACAACATATCAAATCAAAGCTTGTGACGAGCTCTACGACTTGTTACTCGCTAGTTTCAGGCCCAAAAAATGTCGTTTGAAGCCTTTTCGGATGCCCAAAACATTTTTGTGTGGGGATTATTTTTGTCTTTGTTGTTAGGGTTGCAATTTCGACTTTAATTGGTCGACTTTAGTTTTCAGTTTTTGGGTGAACAATAATATTTTTAAGAATTTTCCCTAAACTTTTGAGTTTTGGATGCCTATTTTTCTGGTATTCTTTGAATCAACAGGTTTACAGAAGGGTTGTTTCTGATATGTGTGCTCGAATTAACAGATTCAATTAGTTATCCTTTTTACTTTCATAGCTTCTGCAACATCAATTGGTATCAGAGACGACCTGATCCAGCAACAACAACGTATTGAAGAAGTGTATAAAAGGGACATAGAGCAGCAGATTTGTGAGATGATTGACAAATGGTTTGAGTAGGTTGTTGATCATCTTACAGAGAGGATGGCTGCGATGATGGATAATCGACTCAGATCACATTTGGTGCGTGGTAATGAAAATCGTCGGGAATATCTGATGTTAAGGCAGATAGCGGTGAAGAGGATGACGGGTTTGACGAAGAAGTCGCTCAGAATCTTCACAAGCATCCAAGAGCTGTGCCAATGTTAGATGACCGTAGACGTTGGGAGACTGCTATAAGGATTGAGATTCTGGAATTCCATGAAAGCTTGCACGCAGAGGAATTCTTAGATTGGTTAGCCATAGTTGAAGAGATTCTGGAGTTTAAAGTTGTACCTGAAGACAAACGGGTCCCTTTGGTGGCAACAAGACTGAGGGAAAGAGTAATGGCTCGGTGGAAATAATTGAAACTGACTCGCAACATGGTTGGTAATTCAAAGATTACGACTTGGGAAAAGATGAAGAAGCACTTGCGAGCTGCATTTTTGTCCTACCATTTTCAAAGACTAATGAACCATATACTACAAAACTTGAAGTAGGGTATTCGAACAATTGATGACTATACAACAAAATTCTACCAATTAGTTGCCCGAAATGAGATACAGAAGACGGAGGACCAATTAGTGTCTCGCTACATTGGAGGATTAGGCATCAAGATCTAGGATACAGTGAATTTGTTTAATCTTGTGTCTGTGTCAATAGCGCATCAGCTAGCTTTAATGGCTGAGAAATAGGTGTGTCGATCTGGTAGTAGGGGTGATTTGGGTATCTCTTATGGTGAGGCAGCAGTAGCGGTATTGAGACTGGTGTTGTGAATCGGCTAGGAGGGAGTGGGGAATAAAACTGCGACTAATCCACCTAATCGAGCAACGGGCAGTAGCAACATTAAGTGCTTTGCATGTGGGGAGGTTGGACATAGACAATGTGATTGCAGAAAGGCGGGTAAGAAAGCCTTGTTTGTTGATACATGTGATGGGAGATATGAGGATGCAGATGTAGCTGAACAACCTGATTTCGATGAGGGAGAAAACACGGTTGAGGTGGTCATTAAAGGCAATGTAAGGACTGCCTAAGTTGTTAGGCGTTCTTGTTTGACGCCCAAAGTGATTGAAGAAGAAGAATGGTTGAGGAACAATATTTTTAAGTCAACTTGTACTATTATCAAAAAAGTGTGTCAATTTGTGATTGATGCAGGGAGCTATAAAAACATTATATTAGAGGAGGCATTGGGCAAATTAAATATCCAAACAAAAAACCATCTGAAACCTTATAAGCTAGCTTGGCTTAAGAAAGGTGGCAAGGTAACAGTTTCTAAACGTGCTCGTGTTTCTTTTTCTATTGGTGCTATATATAAAGATTCTGTATGTTGTGATGTCGTGGCAATAGATGCTTATCATTTGTTGTTGGGGAGGCCGTGGCAATATGACAAGAGGGTTGCTCATGATGGGCGAAATAACACTTATAGTTTTAACTTTAAGGGGCTAAAATTGTGTTGGTACCTCGCAAGCTTGTGGAGAAGTCATTGCCTGCAACAACAAACACTAATTTGCTATCTTTGGCCCAATTTGATGAGGAGTTGCAGCAAATTGTGACTATTTTTGTGTTGATTGGCAAGGAAGTTGCAAGTACTATTGTTGTAGCGGGTATGATGGCGCCTATGTTGCAGGAGTTTAGTGATGTATTTCCAGACAAACTACTTAACGAGTTACCACCTACACAGGACATCCAACATCACATTAACTTAGAATCTAATGCAACATTACCTAATTGGCCTCATTACAGAATGAGTCTGAGAGAACACGAGGAGTTATGAAGGCAAGTAGAAGAATTATTGGAAAAAGGGTCATATCCGAGAGAGTATGAGCCCATGTATTGTTTTGGCTCTTCTAATTCTGAAGAAGGATGGGTCTTGGCGCATGTGTGTGGATAGTAGAGCTGTCAATAAGATTACTATCAGGTACATATTTCCTATTCCCCGCTTAGATGATTTACTGAATCAGAATAGTGGTGCCACTGTGTTTACAAAATTGGATTTGAAGAGTGGTTACTATCATATTCACATCAGACCTGGCGATGAGAGGAAAATTGCGTTTAAAATTGCGGCAGGGGTTGTATGAGTGGTTGGTGATGTCGTTTGGACTGTCTAACGCCCCTAGAACATTTATGCGTGTGATGAACCAACTATTTCAAATTTTCATTGTCATATTCATGGTGGTATATTTTAATGATATTTTGATCTATAGTGGTAATTTACATGATATCTACATCATGTTAGAGAGGTGTTGAGTTTGCTGCGAGACCAGAAATTTTATGCAGCCATAAAGAAGTGTATTTTCATGGCTCCTAAGGTTCTGTTATTGGGATAAGTTGTTTATGGAGATAGTTTGCAGGTGGATGAGGCAAAAATTACAGTAATTCAGCAATGGTCGAGACCAAAATCGATTATTGATGTGAGAAGCTTCCATGGTCTTGCTTCGTTCTATAGATGTTTCATACCCCTACTTTAGTAGTATTATGCATCCCATTACAAATTGCATGAAGGTAGCAGGTTTGAGTGGACTAAAGAATTAGAAATGACCTTTGGCTTGATCAAAGAGCGTCTAACCACTGTATCGATTTTGGTGCTTCCTGACTCCTCACAACCTTTTGAGCTGCATATTGATGCTTCAAAGTTAGGGATTGGGCCAGTCCTGAGTCAGAATGGCAGGCCGCCAATAGTGTTCTTCAATGAGAAGCTTTCAGGAAGCTTCGGTACAACACTTATGATGTTGAATTTTATGATGTGGTACAGGCTGTCAAGCATTGTCGTCATTATTTGTTCCGTAGAGAATTTATCTTGTACATTGACCATGATTCATTGAGACATTTGCATAGCATAGGCATGATAATATCGCACCGAGACATGCGTTCTGGATTGGATATTTGGAAAGGTTCACTTTCATAGTGAAGGACAAGGCTGGAGTTTCAAATTGTATTGCTGATGCCTTGAGTCGTAGGAATGGGTTATTGGTGCATATGCACTTTGAGGTACTTGGCTTTGATTATTTTCGTGAATTACTTACTGATGACTCCTATTTTTCTGCTATTATAAAAGATATTCAGGCTGACAAAAAAAAGATTTACTGTTACATGATGTGTTTCTGTTTAGAGGAAATCAGCTTTGTATTCCAGACGGTAGCCTTCGATTGCAGATAATTCCTGATTTGTATGGAGAGGGTCATATGGGACGCGACAGAACATTGCAGCTTATCCAGGCTACGTATTTTTGGCCTACTCTTCGCAAGGAGGTTAAGAAGTATGTGAAGCAGTGTCGTATTTGCCAGGTTTCAAAGGGCACGTTGACTAATGCAGGTTTGTACATGCCATTGCCAGTTCCATCTCAACCTCATATTAAAATGGATTTTGTGTTGGGACTTCCAAGAACACAACGAGGTCATGACTCTATCTTTCTTGTGGTTGACCATTTTCTAAGATGGCGCACTTTCTTCCTTGTAAGTAGGATGGACATGGCCCGGCTCCAGCCCGGTCGATAGGGCCGCGCCAGGCCAGGTGCGGTCGACCGGGCTGGAGGTGTGGCCCAAGCCCGCCCATCTAAATGGGCGGGGCAGAGCTGCGAGCCTTTTTAAAAAAAATTAAAATTCTTTATTTTTTATCAAAATACAATTTAATATATACTTTATTATAAATACTAAATAATTCTTAAATTTATAATTAAAATCATTTTTTTAATTTATAACACATAATACATCAAATTAATATTAATATACCATATTATATATATATATATATATAATATAATATAATATATATACGGGCCGCCTACCGGACCTCAACATAAGCCCATGCCCGACCCTATTTTTTTAAAATATAGGAGGGTCGGGCCAGGCCGCGGGCCTGGGCTGAGCCAAAGTGCCCATCATACTTGTAAGTAGACCACATATGCTATTAATGTGACACAATTATTCTTTCGAGAAGTGTATCGTCTATATAGGTTGTCTGCTTCTGCCAAGTGTATCTTCGAATTCATTTACTTATCCTTTTTATTTTCATAGCTTCCGCTACGTCAGTAACCATGTAGGTCCACTCAATATTGGCAGTATGCCCAAATTACCATTTAGGCCCACAAGTCATAAGCCGGATCTAGTAAGATATTATGACTACCCAACTTAAGTAAATTTGATGACTCGACAATACCTAATCCGCAGTACGATATTTAGTTCTTCTGTCATACAATATCTCGATTAACCATAAGGAATAGATTACGTCATCTTTATATAGCTTAATCAAATATTTCTTGATACCCAAGTAGATTGACCAAAACAAATGATATTGATACCTATATCAATCGCATTTGAGTACGACCATACATTTCATCAGTCCTACTTGTCAAGTGACCAAGAGATATCTCAATAAAAAAGGAGCAGGATAAATTCCTTCGCTGTCACTCACATTCCTCCACATGATTTATCATATGTCCAATTATAGCTTGTATTGCCATCCTGTTATAGACGATGTTGAACTATATCAAAACATCAAACTCCTCATGTAGGAATCCATGGTCAATTCAGGTCGAAGGACTCAAATATACTACTGCGGTAAGAAATACAGATGACATATTCCATGTCGTATTTCTCATAATAGGTCAATCCAATGTCATGTTCTCAATATGTATTAGTGTTTTGAATAACATCCAATGTCCATGATCAGTAAAACATGATCATCTCTCAGAGTGCATACTAGTCTTGACTCATTATCATTCCCATAATAACGAATGACTAGTGACTAGTTAGAATATCATTCTTTTATCTTATGGTTTTACTATCAAGTCACATACTTGATGACATAAGACAAAATTAACTATTCATGGATACTTTTATCAAGTTAATGCATTACTAAATAACATGATAATATATATATATGCGTGTGTGTGTGCGCCAAAATGAAATGCCTCATATTTTTTAAATAGCAATATAAATGACAATGTGCATATTATTGGGCTACGGCATATCACTAACAAATGACACTTGTATTATCGCACTTAATTGGAACATTTGAAAATGCAATTCCAAAGTCCAAATGATATTGCTTGATCCACAAAATTTGAGCTACACAACTGCCAGTTGCTACATATTCAGATTCAGTAGTGGATAATGCAACACAATTTGCTTCTTTGAGAACCAAGATACTAGTGCATTGTCTGATAATTGGCATGTATCCAATGTGATTTTCATGTCTAGTTGGCTTGCTGCATGATCAACATCACTATATCCAACTAAATCAAAATCGTCATGTTTAGGATACCATAATCTAACATTCCTAGTACCTATCAAATATCTAAAAATTATTTTGACAACACTCAAATGAGGTTCTTTTGGACATGATTGAAAATGTGCACAAAGACAAACACTGAATATGATATATGGTCTACTTTTAGTACGGTAAAGTAGAGATCCGATTATACCTCTGCATAGCTTTTCATCTAGACCTTTTCCTTGTTCATCTTTGGTGAGTTTTGTTGTAGTACTCATTAGAGTTAAAACAGATTTAGCACTCTCCATTAAATAATTTTTTAGCATATCACTGATGTATTTGGTTTGGTTAATGAAGATGACATCCTTTTGTTTTCTTAATTTGCAATCCAAGAAAGTGACTAAGCTCTCCCATTATGCTCATCTCAAATTCTTTTTGCATCAACTGAGAAAACTCATCACACAAAGTTAGGTTATTAGCACCAAATATTATATCATCAACATAAATTTGCACCAAAAGTAAATCATCATTTTTATGCTTAATGAAAAGAGTATTATCCATTTTACCTCTACTGAAATCATTCTCCAACAAGAATTGGCTCAATCTTTCATACCAAGCTCTAAGACCTTGCCTTAAACCGTAAAGAGTCTTCTTAAGTTTGTACACATGGTTTGGATGGTAAGGATTAATAAATCCAGAGGGTTGTTCCACATACACCTCTTCCTTGATATATGCATTCAAGAAAGAACTCTTCACATCCATTTGGAACAATTTGAAGTCCTTAAAACATGCATATGCACAAAGAATTCTGATAGCTTCAGGTTTAGCCACTAGAGCAAATGATTCTTCAAAATCTATTCCTTTTTCTTGAAGACATCCTTGAGCAACTATCTTTGATTTGCTTGTGACCACTTCTCCTTCTTCATTTTCTTTTTTTTTTTCTAAACACCCATTTGCTTCCTATCAGCATAACTCCATTCGACCTTGGAATAAGTTCCCACACTTGGTTCCTTCCAAATTGGTTTAGCTCCACTTGCATAGCAAATATCCAATACTCATCTTCTAGAGCATCACCAACCTTCTTTGGTACCACTTGAGATATAAAAGCATAATTAGCAACTTGTTGCATAACTGATCTAATGGTAACTCCCTTTAAGACATCTCTAATGATGAGATCTTTTGGTTGTGATTTGACATATTTCCATTCCTTAGGCAAATCTTTATGTTCCACATCTTTGAATTCATATTGACTTTGCTGAGATGAATCATTTCCTTTATCATTGATGTTGATATCCTTCATTTTGTAAACAATACCTAGGCTGCAATCATCATCATCCACACTTGGCACAAAATGGTTAGTTTCATCAAAGATGACATGAATAGATTCCTTAACCTTTCCACGTCTTTTGTTGAAAACTTTATAAACCTTGCTAATGAATGAATATTCAAGGAAAAACCCTTATCGGATTTGGCATCAAATTTTTCTAAGGTATCTTCCCATTGTTATGAACAAAACATTTGCAACCAAAAGCATGAAAGTAGGAAATGTTAGGCTTTCTATTTTCCCACAACTGGTAAGGTGTTCTTTTGAGTATGGATCACACATAAGCCCTATTAATGATATAACATGATGTATTTATAGCCTTAGCCCAAAAATATTGTGTCAAATTATTCTCATTTAACATTATCCTTGTCATTTCTTGCAAAGTCCTATTTGTGTAATGATGATTTTGCCCGTGTCTTTCCAGCTTCATGAATTCCACCCTATTTCGACCTATTTAAGGGGCTTTCGGGTTAAACCAAGAGGAAGCCATCATTTGCACTCAAGAACAGGGTCTACTGTAAGTATAAACTAATTCTTCATGCATCTAGATGTGATGAACCCTATGAAAAATTTATGAATGGATCTTGTTGCGTTGCTCATTTGTTTGTGATTTGTGAACCATCTATGATATATATGTTGTTGTTGGATTGATTATACCGGTGTTTTAATTCGACAATTGATTGAATGTGTGGGAATCGAGAGATTTATTGTGTGTTTAGAATCTCTCATAGGTGGAAGGAGTTCATGTAAACTTATAGATAGGTCGACATAAATCTTCCGAATTAAGGTGAAACTTAATATGGGAATCCACAAATCAATGTTAATGCAACGTGGGGATTTTAATTAGGAAGAGATTTTGGTTAATCAACTTGACATTAGAGGTTAACTAACTCGAGAGAGAGGTTAATGTACTTTAGGAATTCCTAAGGTCCAATTTACAAATGAGTGAGAGAGTGACGAGGTCGGGTTTTGCTTGGGAAGTCCCAGGGGGATTCAACTTCTGGATGCTATAGTTTTACCTTGATTGACCGGTTCTTAAACTCTCTTTGTACTGTTGTGTCTTGAGTTTTTTTGTCAGTACTCATTTATCATTTATTGAAACCCATTTTAATTTCTAGGCTAGATAACAAGGAAACAATAATTACTAGTACTCTTAGTCTCTGTGAGATACGACACTCGGTACTCATGTCCACTTATTATACAATCGATAGGTGCACTTGCCTGTGTTTGTACCAGCATGCTTGTATGTCCTAACCTTTTATGCCAAAGCCAAGCTGTTAGAGATTTTTTGATCTTTTCTTGATGGAGTTGACTATGTTGAGAATGGAAAAATTTGAACACAAGATTTATAGTGGTTCGGCCAACCTTGCCTACGTCCACCACCTAAGTCTCACTTATGCTTTTCACTATATCGATGATTGATTATAGCTCAATCCAACAAAGCCTTACAAAGAGGTTGATTCCTGGCTCAAAGCCTCCAAAGCCACCTTCACTTTCTAGATAAGTGAGAGATGTTACAATACTTGATTCCAGTTTAAGAATAAACCAAGGTTGAATTCTCTCAAGTCTCTCACTTCTAAAGCCCTTACAATGTTGTTTTCTAATGGTTACAACAAACCTTCTTTCCAACGTTTGTTCACATCAAAACAAAAGAGGAACCGAATGTTAACCACCTTTGGTTTAACACAAACATCATTGTTCATAACTGACAAGCAAGTCTCATTAAAGGAATTGGAATCTAACAAGTCAACCAAAAAGATATTGTTTTGTCTCAAACTAGTAAATAAAACATTACCATCAATATCATGAAGAATACATTTGTTGGGTTCAAAAACAAAATTGCAATCCTCATCAAAAAATTGACTAATGCTAGAGATTATGATTGAACCCATCAAAAAGCAACACATTGTCAATAGGATTATGAGACTTATCAACCTTAACTTCACGTACAATTTTACCTCTTGCATTATCACCAAAGGTCACATAACCTCCATTTTTGGAATTAATTTGAGAGAACATTGGTTTGTCTCCTGTTAGTGGTGAGAGTAGCCACTGTCCAAGTACCATACATTCATCTTTGCTCTTGCTCTCAAACACACCTACAATAACACATCAAGCTTTCAAAATTGGTACCCAAATCTTTTTGGGTCAACCAAGGTTAGTTCTCACTTTATTGGTCAAGATTGTTCCTTTTGGAACCCAAATCCTTTTGATCTCAATGTTCCTAAATTGTCTCCACTTACAAGAAAATGCAAAACGCCCATGAGCACCACAATAAGAACATGCATTGTTTAAAATAGTACCTTGCTTGACAAAAAATAATTTTGGTACTTTTGCTTGAAGCAAAAGGATTGTAGCCTAGTCCATGCTTGGACAAAAATTGTCTTTGAGAACCCAAAAGTTTCTCGAGGTTCTCTTTTTCATTTGTGAGCTTTGAGGCAATGTTGGAAAACTTTGAACTTTATTTTGCAAACAAGAATTTTCATCAATCAAAACATTTTTCTCTTGTTTTAAAACTTTGACCTTATCCTTAAGCTTACCAAGATACTTATCACCAAGATTTTCAAATTCAGCTAACAGCTCAATGTATGCACTTTGCAACTCATCAAAAGTAATGCCATCACTAACTACATTTTCCTCATCCCTTAAGGATTTATCTTCTCTTGTCATCAAGCACAAGTTATCCATTTCCTCTACTTCTTCATCATCTAAATCTTCAACAACCTTGGATTTTAGAGCCATTTCTATTCTTTTATCACTATTCGATACTTGTTCTTCTTCATGCAAACCCATCTCATGTGTAAGAAGTGACCCAAGCAACTATTCCAAAGGTAAAGTGTTGAGATCTTTTGCTTCTAAGATTGCATTTTTCTTTGAATCCCAAGATTTTGGTAAAGCTCTCAAAATCTTCCTTACAAGTTCTGAGTTGGAGTAGGTATTTCTAAGTGCTTTCAGCCCATTCAAGATGTCGTTGAACCTATCGAATATCTCTTGTATCCTTTCTCTTTCTTTCATCTTAAACAGTTCATACTTGTGTATAAGAAGAGAAACTTTGTTTTCTTTCACTTGTGAAGTCCCTTCATATGTTATCTTTAAGGTCTTCCAAATTTCATGTGTTATGGAGCATTGTTGGACCTTATTGAACTGGGTCTTGCTGAGTGCATAGAACAGGATGTGCATTTCTTTGTTATTATAACAAACCATTTTCTTATCATAATATGTTCATTCTAATTTCGACTTGAGAGATTCAACTCCATCCACTATTTTCTTTGGCACATACGGACCAATCTTAACTGCATCCTAAACGTCTTCAGCTTCACACTTCAAGAACGCCATCATTATTGTTTTCTAGTAAACATACTCACTGGCATTAAAGAAAGAAACTCTATTAATAGACAAACCTTAATATTTTGACATGTCTCCCAAGGATGCCATTTTGGATCTTACACTCAAGGTTTTTAGACCTTAAATATTGAGCCTTAGCTCTGATACCAATTGTAATTCCAATACGGCAATCCAAGAGGGGGATGCATTGGATTTCTTGCTAAAAGTTTAAACCTCTAAAAAATCTTTTTGTATATTTTGGAAAATAAAGTAGTAGCTCAATCCAAAACACAATCGCACAAGAATGAAATAAAAGAAAGTAAGGGAAAGAGAATCAAAGCCCAAATTTATAGTGGTTCGGTCCTCTTTGACCTACGTCAACTCCTTTAACTCACTAGATAGTTTTAAATCCACTAACAACTTCCTCATTTGCGGGTGGAGTGAAACCGTTACACCTCTTATTTTGCAAGTTCACAAGCATGCTTTACACCTTTGTCTTTCGGCCGAAACAAGAAAACCAAACCTCTAGTTTTTTTTGTGGGCTTAACTAGAGAAATCGTTTACCACTAGTTTTCTAAGGCACACTAGCAAACTTATACTACCTTTCGCTTTAACAACTAGGCATGATTACAAGTAGATTCCCAAAGTGAAAACAATATTAGCACATACCAACGCAGTAAGCAAATAGCAAATCAAAGCTCAGTTGGTATGCAAGAAGTTAAGAACACAAAAGAGAGAAATTCACAAATCAAATCAACAAAGTTTGGGCACTCTCTTACTGATGTTCGTACCTTTCTCTCTCTCTGTCTCTCTCTGTCTCTTGAGATAAGTATTTGTAGGCATTTTCCCAAAAAATAGTCGTTGCTAATCCCAATGTAGCTATTGTGAGAGAATTGCAAGACACTAAAATTATTGATGTCAGCAATTGATATATGCTTACTATCGGTACTATGTGAGTAGTACATGATTCCATCAGATTAGTACGCGCAGTTTATTTCCTTGAGCGTGCATAACATTGAATTCATCAGTCGCTATTTGAATTAATTTGATACCAGATGTCTACTATGTGGATTGATCTTCTTCGGTGTGCATATTTCTTTAGTATTTTGCATTCGAAACAAACTTCTACATTCGTTAACATATTTTAAAGATCACACCTTTGATTATTCACGTGGCTATATCAGAGAATATTCAATTTGAAATTTTTGAGAAGCGTCTCAGATTTGTCGATAGTCCAGCTCATTCTCTTCTACGTGTGTAACATTTTTTTATGTGCATAGCACAAAATGTTCTAACATCACTTGTTCAGAGAATATTTCCGTTTGAAATTATGACACATTCTCTCAAAATATGTCATCTCATATTAGGTGTCACTCTCGTCTACTTGCATAGAGCGTTTACCACGTGCATAGCATTTGATCTTCAAAGATGTCTCCTTTGCTCTTCTACGCACACTGAACATGTTAAACGTGACTTTGCCTTATGTCATAAGCTCTCTTCAGTTTTCATTGAGAAGTCATCTACATGCTTAGCATTTCTTCCACGTGCATAGTATAACGCTACCTTCAAAACAATGAGAAACACATCTCTACTACGCGAAATTTATTCAGCTTAATGCGCACAACAAGGAACTGAGTCATTCTGTCTACTGAGACAACCATGTCTGCACGCACAAGATAGTCTACTACGCACATTCCATTTATACTACGTGCATTGTATGCTCTTCGACGCACACAATATCCATTCTCGAAAACCCAGATTTACTCTAGCTTGATCAATGTGCACAGATCATGGTGTTATGTGCTTAGATAATCCTTTCAAGCTCTTAAAGGGTATATTACATGCGTAGCCTAACTGTTTCACGTGTTTTTAAATGCTAACCAAAACTTGGTTCAACAGCTCAAATTCACTCGAACAAAGATATACAGAAAATGATGTAGAATATACAGAGACAAAGACAAAAGATGCTAAAAATGCATGAACAGATACAGAGACTGTAACACCCCGCCCATTTTTTACCTATTTTTTGTAGCGTTCTGATCAGTCTCGATTTGTTTTGTTCAATTTTGATCCTATCAATTGATGTTTAAAGATGTTGATGATGTTCATTTGTCAAAATTTTGGTTGTTTAGTTGATTTTGGAGTGTTGAATGGATGGTTAATGATTTTGAAAGGGAGTTACTTGATTAAGAAGAGAGTGTTACTTGAGTGAAATGGACAGTGGATTACTCGAGTAAGCAATTTGGTGTTGCTTGAGTGAGATGAGGTATGGATTGCTTGAGTAAGCTGAACTCTAGATGAATTTTTGGAAAATCTTACTCGAGTAAGAAGAGGTGTTACTCGAGTAGGGTGGGCTTGTCACTCGAGTAAGGTGTGCTTGTCACTCGAGTGAGCTATACAAATTTGTTGAAACAATGTCGTTTTGGGAAGAGGTCTATGTATACCCCAACCCGACTCATTCAGCCCCACACTCTCATTTTTCACTCAAATCACTCCCATCAATCAAGAAGTCATTTTTGTTGGTTGTCCATCATTCCTAAACATCTATTGAGGTAAGCTTATGCTGCTACAACTCTCTTTTCCTCATTTTTGCAAGATTTGTTCATATAAAGGTTTTGAATAAATTGCTCACAGGTTCGAATTCATGATGTTTCTGTTGGAATGATTGTTAGGGGTTGTTGGATAGTGTTATTGGGAGTCTAAAAACACATAGAGATAGCTTAAAGTCATAAGAATCAAGGATGTTCATAAATGTGTTAGAATCAATTCGGATTTGAGCAAATTTGGGTCATTTCGAGTTGTTTTGATGGATTTGATCATAGATTTGTGTTTAGGAGGTTGTTGGTTGAAAATAATTTCTATCGGTTGGATCAAGAGTTAGACGTTTTTGGGTAAATTGCTATTGCAAGGACGAAAAATGATATTTTGCATATTGTGGACCAGAATTGTAATTTTGAGGGTTTATGGACAAATTTGCATTTTCTGAGAGTTTAAGGACTTATTTGGGAATTTTGACTACTTGGGGGATTGTTTGATAATTTGAGAATACTTTGAGGAATGAGTTGTAATTTTTGAAAACTTTGGGGATTGAAACATTATTTTACATATGTTGGGGGCTAAACTGTAATTTTATGTAAAACCAATTTTGGAGGCAAGAATGTTAGATCTTCATTCGAAATAGATTTCTCGGTCAATGTCTACATTTGCATTACATCCATTTTGGTATCGTCATAGTACCAACATCAAATCTTTGATTCTGCGGTGATAATTGTTTCAACTTCGTGTTCGGTTCAGCGAGGTTAGCCAACCACTAGTGGTGCATGACTAAGCCATTCAGCTTGGATATCCAGATGAGTATAATTGTTTTTGAAAGGGGGTGGTGAAAATAGTTATCATTGCTCAAATTGCTTAATCTTTTTGATGGTCACAAAAAGGGCGAAAGTGTTGAATATTCTTATTTGAAAGGGTAGAAAATTTTTGGCATTCATTCATTTGCATAATGCTAACCAAATGACAAGGATGGAATCATTGATCAATGTTGTTGCCTTGATGTAGAGTTTTAATTCTTCAAAGTTTTGTCATCACCAAAAAGGGGGAGATTGTTAGATCATAGGTGATCAACAATAAGTTCCTTATGTGTTTTGATGATAAGCAAAATATTTGACTTGAAGCAAAACAAGTTGGACAGCTTGGAAGTGTAAAACAAGCCACTACAGTGTTTCACGTACGCAAGAATTAAATTTAAGTACGTGAGAGAGGTCATGACTAAAGACAGAAGCAAATTGAATGATGAAAGAGAAAACCCATATACGTGAGACACATCTAATGTACACAAGATTATAGTTAATGTACGTGAATCATGTTGGAGCTTGATCAACATACGTGAGTGAAACGTACGTAAGCTGGAGAATTTGCAGGTGACGTACGCGAGGGAAAAGTGACGTATGTGAGAACGGCATAGACAGCAGCAAACAACATTAAATGAACTCCAACGGCTATATTCTCTTCACCAACAGTCATATGGCATATGAATGCCATAAATACATCAAGAAAAGACCTAAAACGTGTTGGACAACATCAAAATTCATTGAACCAAACTTCCTATCAATTCCAAGCAAGAAAAACATCAATTCAAACTAGAGATCAAAGTTTAAGCATCATTCTCAAATATTCAACTCTAGTATAGAGCTTCAACCTTTGTAATCATTTTATAAACACTTTAAGAGTGCGAGATAGGTTTGTTCTAACCTATAGAAAACAGCATTATAAAGGTTTGTTGTGAACCTAAGTAAAACAACATTGTGTAGGCCTTAGAGGTGTTGAGCCAGAATCAACCTCGTTGTATTGACCTTGTTGGATTGGGCTGCAATCAATCATTGAGATAGTGAAAAGCCTAATTAAGACTTAGGTAGTGGACGTATGCATCATGTTGGCCAAACCACTATAAATTCTTGGTGTTGATTTTTTGCTTCCCTTTCAAGTCGCTTACGCTCTCCAAAATGAACTAAGGCATAAACCAAAATTCTATAACGAAAAGTATATCATACTAAATAGTCTGATAGGGGCCAGATCAAAATCAGTATCAATATCATAAATGGACTCTGCCACTATAAATAGTTTCGTGCGTTTAGCTAAACACGCCGTTACCACCTACCTTGGTGACTAAGTATTCACGTTGGTATACCAAATGTTATGTTTACCCCTGTAACAAAGAAACCCCGAACCAGAATAATTAATTAATATGTATTTACCATATATATCGGGCAAATATGCAGAGCAAAGATTATTTACAGAAATATTTATATAACTATATATATAAATATCAGATATCAGAAATTGCAAAATTAAACAGGTAATAGTGGAAGCACTTTTGGTACATCATGTAATACTCCGATTACAGAAATAAAAGGGCATATTCTTATTATCCCAATATTTTAATAGTCAAATAACTAACAGATAACATATAGGACAAATAACCAATTTCAGAAAATATTTCAGAGTCAAATCACTTTAGTAGACAAAACTATGAAAAATATATAATAATTCCCAATAGATTAATAGTTTCAAAAAAATATTTTCAACAGAATATTCCATACAGAAATATATAATATTTTTAGACATATCTCCCTTATCATATACTTCATATAAGCTAGATTATTTAGCCAACCCTTTACTAAATCAGATTATAGATATATGTCAAATACATAAAAAAGCATAAACCGAGACAAGTACATGGGGTTCTTAATCTATTCCGCTATCTTTTGATATAAGTATGCAAATCACCGCCATAAGGGGTTTTCTATGTAACCGGGAGCACTCATCACAAATGAGCGGTTTTCGCGTAAAACAGAAAATTTTATTTATGGTAGAAACCATAATAAGTGCAGAACCACAAAAAGTTGAACTTTGAATGTACTGAATGTGTTTGTAGCACCCAAAACAAAGTGAAGGCAACAAAAGAAAATGAATGAAAATGAAAGAAAGCACTAAGTTTAGAAAATGAATGAATAAGCCAAGCTTGCTCTAAAACAATTGTTAAATTTTAAATTTTTGATCTTAGCAAAGCGAGAGATAAACCTTGGGAATGCCAATAGATTAAAGAACTTGATAATTGAACCTCGACATTGCCATTTCTTACTGCCAGTGTTATTTCAAATGATTGAGGAATAGCATGATTTGTTCTCTCGATCATTTTATTTGCATATTTGAATGATATAAGAATGCTTTAATTTTTTCAATTCAAATTTGTATTCTTGCCCTAAGTTTGAAATCGGTTTGCTTGGGGACAAGTAAACAAGTAAGTGTGGGGGAGTTTGATATATCCAAAAATTACACATTTATTCAAGAAAGAATTAAGTCTTTTTCAACCTATGATTGAGTGTTTAATGTCATATTTACACACTTCTTATGCTTGGTTTAGGTTTTAAATGATTTGGATGGATTGGGAATGAAGGCGCGAAAAGGGGCGAAAAACGAACCAAGATTGAGTGAAGCACGACCATAGAACCAATGCCACAGTTTGGCCACGGTCACCACCACGGCCGTGGCAGGGAGCATTTTGTGCCCTTTTGGGAAGACGCGGGCAACGCCTATGTAAACGAGCGTGGCATTTGGCTGTGGTGCACCACGTCCGTGGTGCTGAAAGTGGCGGACATCCAAAAGTCAAAAAGGTGGGGCAGCAAGTGGCATTTTTGGTGGACAAAAGGCATCCATTTGGGACATTTTGGCAGCACATTACCTAAGGTTTGGACACATATGAAGGGGTATAAATACCCCTCTTAACCATTTTGTCTACATCTTTCATTCATTTGAAAGAAAACATTTTTTGTTCTTTGTTTTTCTTTTTTTCTTTTCTTTCTTTTGTTTAAAATGTAGGTTTAGGGTTCAAGGAAGGGAGGAAGAACAAGGCTTGAAGGGTGGAGATTTCTCTTGAAGGCTACCAAACGAGGCTTCTCCTACATTAGTTTTTCTTCTCTCTCTCCATATCTCTTAATGTCTACCATGATTTATGTTAAGCTTTATTCATATTATGTTGAACTTGGTCATGGTTGCTTGAATACTTTGTTAGGGCTAAGACATGTAGATTCTTGATGATGACTTACTTTATTTATGAATGGGAATGTTGTTCTTTATTGTTATATGTGTAGTTTTTATCCTTGGGCTTGAATGGAATATGTGTAGAGATTTTGGATTTGATTTAATGACATGTATTAATGGATTATTGTTATGTTTGGCCAACATAATGGTAGTTTTAATAAGCATAATTGATGGATCGAAAGAAGAAGATTAGGTGAGGTTAACATGCAATAGACTTGTTAGGTTTTGAAATGAAAATATTCATGCCAACAAGGTATTCGATGAAACTCCCGAGAGAACAAAATGAGTCTAGTTTAGTTAGATGAGGCCGACATAATCCTTCTAATAAATGTAGACATAATCTAGATGAACTTGAAAGAGGCTCTATATTATTGAAGTCAAAGAACACTCAATATCATATAACCTGTTCATAAATGTAGTAATTCGGATTCTTGGCCGAATCTCGAAAGCCCTAACACTTTTATATTGTTATTTGTTATTATCTTGTTTAGCATTATCGAAAATCCCAAAAACCAACTCCTTTACATTTATTGCATTTATTTTATGTTTACTTTTGTTTCAAGAAACGATCACATTTGGTCCCGTTCCTGTGGGTTCGACACCTTAGGAATACTTCCAAGGTTTTATTACTTCATCGACAATCGTGCGCTTGCAATTTTGCCGATCAATAAATTGAACATTTCATCATGAGAGAAATCATTTACCTTATTATCATCACTTGAGGTGTATATTTCGGTTTCTAATTGATGACTTAAGGCCATGAAAGCTACTCATTTGTATTTTTATCATCCAAGTTGCAACTATAGCCTCACAGGTCGAACTAGCTGTTGTAGCTTTAAATCACATCAACATCATTGTTGTCAAATGCGTTACCTGTGCAACTCATACATTTGCCTACGGAACTTGAGTTCGTGTCATGTAAGTCACTCTGCAATCATTCCAAATTAGTAGCCATTGTAATTTGTCAGTAGCCGTTGTGATAGCAACACTTGCGTGCGTAATTGTTTATTGCGTGCACAACTGTGCCCTTGCTTGCGTAACTTTTGTGTTTGTTTGTGTTTTCTTTTCCGTGTCCACTTGTGTATGTAACATCCTATTGTGTGCGTAATCAATGTGTTGCGTGCGTAAAACTCTTCTTTCTGTATTTTGTGAACATCAAAACTAAAGAGGATCTTAATG
>CAODLS011601921.1:0-23743 GCA_948243855.1 Flueggea neowawraea
TATTGGATTAATGACGTATCTTTTTTTTCAAGGTATTGTCCACAATGCAAAGAACGCCGTCAAGCAAGTAAAAAGCTTGATTTATGGAGGCTTCCTGAGGTTTTGGTCATTCACTTGAAGAGGTTTTCATACAGCAGATCAATGAAGCATAAGCTAGAAACTTTCGTCAACTTTCCTATTCATGATTTTGACTTGACAAATTATGTAGCCAACAAGAATAACACCAAACGTCAACTCTATGAACTTTACGCCTTAATTAATCATTATGGTGGCATGGGAAGTGGGCACTACACTGCACATATCAAGGTCAGTGACAGAAGAAACAATATTAATCGTGTGATTGGTATGCAGCTTTGATATAGTGTTATATATTTTGACTTTTTTGAAAATAAGTTTATATATATATTTATTTATGTTTGTGACTTGACTGGGATTATTTTTTGAATAATTAATATTTTCACCTTGATCTATGCTATAATCTACTATTTACTCCCTTGGTCTTTAAACCCTAGTAGTTAGTTCCTGGGGTTAACTTTTTGTGGATGGACTTAGTTGGTTTTCAAAACCCTGATATTTATCCACTTTGTGTTAGTTCCTCTTCCTTTTTTCTTCCTTTCGCACTGCCACACCCTCCCACTCCAAATGCAATGACTTATTGCAGTCCCTAATCTCCTTGGTTCCACGCCTCTCCTTTCCTAGCTCTCTACTCCCCTTTGTTTGCGGATGGTTTGTTGTTGTTGCTGACATTCTTTCGTTTGCATGCTATTATTGGGTATGGGGATGGGTTTTTGTGGTTTTAGGTTAGATGCTTATGAAGGGAACGGTTATTAGCCTTCATGGTGGTGTACTTCCTAAAGGGAAAGGAGTCAGCTACTGGAATCAAGTTTTGGTTTGATGAGGTGGTCGTTTGTTGGAAAATGAGGGTTAGGAAGGGCATCTTTGGAATAAAATTTCTCTAGCTATTAACCGTGGGACCTAATTGGGTACATCAACTTTCTTTCAACAGTTCACTAATGGAGGGACTGAGACCATTTTCAATGATGAACTTATTTTGGAGCATCTTTTATGTAAAAGAAGAGCATCTTAAAATGTTTAGAGGGTAAATAAAAATTATGTCCAATATACTCTTGAAATTTTAATGTCTTGTAGTTGTTTAAAAATAATATAAATATATATGATTAAGTCACAGTGAGCTTGAAATGATATTGGAATTTGAGTTTAAGTATAAAGAGACTCTTTTCTATATTTTAAAGAGCCTATTGGAGCGTTATTATTTTTTTTGTTTGGCTCTCTAAAATAAGAGTTTTGGACTTGTAAAGAGTCCATTGGAAGAGCTCTGAGTTGCTATGCTAAATTAAAATTGAGGGACTAACTACTCAGGTTTAACAAAGCTAGGGATTAAGTTACATGATGAAGCATATATTAGAAGTGGATGTGCTAACTACGTGTCAATCCGGCATTTTCATGTCCTTCCCTCCGGTTCTTGTCTCTATATTCTTCTGGTAATTAATTTACATACCACCATAAAATTAACCTTTGATTTTTGTCTGGTAAAAGAGGTGATTCTTCAGAACTGAAAAACTTGCTGCACCCAATCCTAACTGGTGATCTTGCCCACCTTTGATACCATTGTCTGTATGCTCATCATGGATTAGAAAATTAAAAGGAGATGCTGTGAATTATTATGACTACTTTTTCTTCAGACAATTTGTGAACATATTTGTAGTTTGTGTTGATAGTTTGCAGCTATATGTTTTTCCATATAATCTTAATTTCTGAAATTAGATTTTTACTTTAAAATAAGGAATGTGGTTGCAATAAAAGCAGAATTAGTGTAAACTGATTCAAGAATTTAATGCTGGCAAACTGATGTGGGAAGGATTTCAGTGATTCTGCCAATTGAACTATCATGAGATGTGACTGATATAGGAATTATTGATTAATTGTTCCTAATGTGGATGGAGCTGTTCTCATTTGTACCACTTTTAATGTTGTAGAAAATTTGATTTGTTGTGTTGAATGCATTGTTATTATTTCTGGATACAGGAATATTATGATGCTTGTCATACGATTAAAAATTTTATACGTCATGAGATTGTAGATTTAAATTGAGTGGATAGACCATTATTTGTTTACTAGCATCAGCTTTGAAATGTAACACGGGCAGTGGCCTTTTCAAACTCCTCCAATATACTGTTCTCTGTGTCTGGAGCTCTTTTTTCATGTTTACTACATACAGCTTCTGGATGAGAATAGATGGTACAACTTTGATGACAACCACATCTCAGCCATAAATGAAGACGAAGTAAAGTCAGCTGCTGCATATGTCCTCTTCTATCGAAGGGTTAAGGCTACTGATGCCATTAGCAATGGTGATATTCATGACAATAGTCCATTCTGAAAGTGAATTCATTCATACTCTTTGCCTGACAGCCACAAGAAATAGCCAGGTATGTTCTTGCTCTTTGCAACATTCAATAACATCTACTTTTAACTCTCGAAATACGATATTTATCAGATAATATTGGAGTTTTTAACTAATGTACTTGGGATAAGTAAAATCCGTGACCTTCTTAATTTCAAAACCCCTTGTTTGCCCACACTCATTTCTTTCTCTGACTGCAGCATATGCCATCTTGTGTTCTCTTCCTCTTTCATTTCTTTTCTGTTTCTCTCCGTAACTATCCACTACTACATCTCTCTTGTTTCTTTCTGCTTTTTAAGATGAGAATAAGATGGAAACACTATTCAATTAACTGGGCACAACTTTCAGCCATGTTGAAAAGGTTTAGTTATGATAATGACTTTGTGATTCGTAAAAGCATTTAGGTTTACTTTGATATATGACAAGGGTTATTTGATTATGGACTGAAATTGATGAAGTATTTTTCGCGAAATTGTTGCTGTTAGTGATGCGGGCATCAGCACCACATCTGAGCTTTTTTTTTCCCTCTCTTTTTATGTTTCAATTGAATGTTGCTTACACAATATAGTTGCATTTGCAATTGGATTTTAAGAAGTATTAGGGAATAGCAACTCCAGGATAACTTGGAAGGTTCCAGGATCTAGGAAAGATATTATTAAGTTCATTAAGTAGCAGAGACTAAATGTTATTTTGCTGAGACATTATTTCTCACGTTCAAATGTGTTCCTTACGGTTCTCATTGTCTACTTGTATTTGCAGTGCTATTTTATTGGATCTTGGTTAATTTGATTTGTGGGATTGCTATCCTATACGCTGAGATTGCAATAGGCTGATTATGGAAGTCGTTGCGTCGGAGAAAGTGGCAGAGCTAGCATGTTGTACATACGAGGAAGACATTGCTAATTATTTTGGGTCATTCTTCATGTTCCATCACCTCCATTGCGCCGAAAATTGGTAAAACATTGTATGCCAGACTATGATTTTGTAGAATAATTTATCCGTGATAGGAGCAAGAGCAGAATTAGGATTCACTCTCTTTTTCTTCTTCATATAGCAACTAGCTTATACTTTTTTTTTTCCTTTCCCATTTGGATGTGGGGGCACATATTGTATCCGTAATTTATGCAGCTATTAAAACCATTTTGTTGTATTTTGATGCTTAAGCTTATTGAACTCTCAGGATTGAGACAAATTGTAGTACGCAAAACATCTATGCTATCTATGAAAGTATGGATGTCGAAATTCAAAAAAGAAAAAGTCGAAAATAGTCTAAGCATATAAAATGTAAGTCATTATATACGGTTGTCTGCAATTTCTGGTGGGAGAGAATGAAATGAAATATACTGTGGGGATCTTTATATATAATTTGTCAAGTTTAATTGAAGAAATTCTGTAAGACAACAGTTTCCATTGCAGTAAAAACAAATGTGTCACTTTAATGTTTCTTTCACTTGTCATCGGGTTCGAAGTAGAGTGGCTCTCTCCGAAAGTTTTGAATTGGCCATCAGCTTTCTGGCACATATTTTTTGATTGCACATTTTTCATTTATGATTTATCTGTAATTGCAGAAAACCAGATAATTAGTATTAGGAATACTATAATCAGGGTACGCAAAATCAAGCCAGAAAATATCTCCACATAAATTACAGCAGATGATCATGTAAAACCACATATTAGAGTTTGATACCAAATTTAGATTGGCTTTAATGCAAAGGCTTGAGCCATTGAGTATAGCTGTATTTGGAAGTAGTAGAAATAGTTGCAGATCGGCTTTAATGGAAGAGGCTTTGGCAATTGGAGATGCCATTTTTTATGCCTTCAAACTACAAAATTTTGGTAGATGGATTCTTAGAAGCTTGACTTGAAAATTTTGGCAGTGGCTTGAGCTGCGAAACTGTTATAAAAAGCCGTTTCTTTCTTCAACAACACTGTTCTGTCTTTGCTGCCACGACACTTGATTCTTTGATGCGAGGTTCTTCAGTTTAAGTTCCTTGGGACGTTGCTGAAACAATTCAGATATCAAATTGTTGTTTTTGTTTTACGAAGTATATCAAGTTGTTGGTTGTTCAGAATTACAACAGATGAATTTAGAGATAGAGGCTACAACTGTCAATGTGGAAGAAATAGAGACCACTGAGGAAGAAATAGTGGTGATTTCCGAGCATAGCACAGAGGAAGATGTAGTGGTCATTTCTGAGAATGACAATGAGAAGGGAAACGAGGAGGAGAGAACTCTTGCCACAAAGAAAAAGTTTGGAGGTCTCAAAAAGAAATACCATTATTTCTTCCTCAATGTTCTCTATTTCTTCCACATTGACAGATGTGACCTCCATTTCTAAATTCATCTCTTGTAATTCTGAACAAGCAATAACTTGATATCTTTCGTCAAAAAATAACTTGATATTCGAAAAACTCCTTCCCCCTGAAATTAGCCAGATATCATATGATCCTGTTGCTGAATAGGAAGCAGAAACAAATAGTTAGAAGAAAGAACAATGGCTGAACTTCAAGAAAGGACCTTAAATCCCATTTCTAAATCTTGCTACTGGTAAACATAGTCCCAGCATCATTTCAGTCAAACCTCACGAAAAGTGGGCAACAGAGCAATTGTAATGAATGCCAATATCTGTGATCAGCAGGTATAAGAGCGAAACACAAACACCTTATCTCTAAGACAAACCATACTTTCGTTTTCCCCTTCTGTTCAATATACATATAATTTGGAGTAACATTTACCAACTGTAAGATTTATGGCCAGCTTACCACCAAACATACATTAATACAATAGACAGACACCGAGGCATCAGGTTAAACACCACAAATCTTCTCATAGAAGCCTTATACTCCCTCACACAAACACTACTAACGTCTTTAAAGAGGGTAAGATAACATTGTCAAATTGTTCAGCTACAATACTTAGCTAAGCTCAAAACAATCAAAAGGCGTTCAGCGTTCACAATCCAAACAAATTCCATCAAAGGGTTTAAGAAGTTTTTCACATGCCACAGAACTTATTCATGCAGAAACCCATTCCACCGACTGGGAAGGTCAAGTATTTTCGGTTCGTTAATAATAAGTTTCAACAAAGCAACAAGAAAGAATCCTGAAAGGCAAGAGCAGCGAGAAAAAAGGTTCTCATAAATACCATGAACACAGCAACGAGTTTCATCATGCCTGCTAAAAACATTGAGAGGTACTCTCCCACCACCACCTCCAGCAAACCCGTCGCCCCCAGAAGCACTTATTTTACCTCTTCCCGTCCTGCTCCGAACAAAACAATCACTTGTTAATGTTAGCAATTTATAAACAAATACAATCGACAATATATAAACTTAAGATCAAAAAAGGAAAAAAGAAAAGAAAGAAAACAATTACATTCTACGAGCTTTGATGAATACACTACCACCGGAACCTCCATCGCCTTTAAGACAACCATAGCCATCATCCGGCAGCTTTGTATTATCCGTAACACAGCTCGTCCCTCTCCCTCCGTGGCCCCCACCGGGCCTCTGCACCCCTGACGCAGTCCCACTAGTCTGGGGCGGCGGCTTACCACCTAAACCAGTCGAATTCATCACCGAACCTTCCATTAAGTTTACATTGGAAGCAGTCACTGACACCGTCCAGGTAATTGTGGCTGCTCTATACCCCAACTTAAACTCTCTACTCATGTTGATAAGTATCGAACATCCAGAGACCGGACAGCTCAAAACAACGCCGTCGAGGACCTCGAGCGTGCCGTTTCCTTCCACGAAGACATCGGAGGCGAAGTTGATAGTGGAGGAGGGAGGATGAGGGGAGAGGCGGGAGTGTAGTCGCCACGAAAAGCGTCGGAAAGCTCATCATGGCCATCTTCATAGAACGACGAGTCGGTCGATAGCGTGAGAGAAAACCGAATTGACAACGATGACGAAGAGAAGAAGGAAGATGAGAGAGGAGGAAGAGGGTGGGTCATTTGGAGGAACAGAAAGTCATGAGAGAAGGTGAAGAGTCGGAATTGGAGGTTTTGGAATTGTTGATTGAGAAACTGGGGAGGGGGCGAGGGAAGAAAGGGAGAGAGTGGAGTGAGCTGGGTGGTGCATGGTGGAGTTTCAGACACAGGAGGGGAGATGGGTGAAATGAGAGCATGTGAGCGGATGGAGATGTTAATTATTTCCTTATTGAGTCCTCAATTGAAATTTAATAAGATTGTTAGAATTCTATTTTTTTGATAATATATGGCCTTTTTTTTCACAGTTGTTATGCCATTTCTCATATCTCACCGTGCAAAGGGCAAAATTATATTCTATAGTTTATTACATTTTTTTTATGAAATTCTTCTTCATGAATTAACAATGATTTCGTCATATAATGAGCTAAAAAGTAAGAATTAAAATGAACACTAATTTAAAATTAATTTTTTGTTAAACGAAGGTAATTAAAATTATTAGCAAAGCCTTCTTTTTATAAATATTCTTGAATTATATAATACTATGTAACTTTGATGCATATATAATATAAGCAATAATTTTATAAATATTATGGAATTATATAATACTATGTAACTTTGATGCATATATAATATAAGCAATATTATTGTACAAAATTTTGCGATCAATTGGTCACAACGTTTTGTGACAGTTTTGTTGCAAACTCTTGCAACCGATTTGTCACAAAGTGTTTTGACCAATTCGGCACAAATGGTAAAGAAACAGACCGTTGACTTGCTCCTTAAATTGCGACGAAAATTTGATTTGTTGTGAATTTTTGCGACGACTTTTGTTGTTTTGCGAGGAAAGATTGTGACAAAAATTTTGTCGCCATTCCTTTTTGCGACGACATTCATCGGTCGCATTTCTGTATTTTTTTGTAGTGTGAAAGATATTCTAGTACATGTAACAAAATAGTAATAATAATTTGTCCATTTGATTCCTAAATTCTCATGTATAATATCATCATTATATAGTTAATTCGTAAATTGAGTTCAAATTAAATTCAAATAGTAAATTGGTTCTCTTAATTAACCAAGGAATTAAACGGATTTATCATTTGTTATATTTTTATTTAACAACAATTTAGATTTTTTTGGATTTTTTTATTTATTAAAATACAATGTATGTTTTTTTACTAATGTAGTTATGCAATAGCTAAGATTGTTTAAAAATTTTAAATCAACTGAATTTTTAATGGCAAATTATGGAGGAGTATTAGTTATATTGGTTGTATAGCATGATTAAAGATATTCAATTAAATTATGTAGTTATCAAATAGCCTTATTAAAACACCAATCAAAAAGATGTTACAATTAGCATTTATTGATTTTTTATACTACTAAGTATAAAACTTAAATTTTTTACATGAAACTTAAATTCGTTTACTATTCAATATCCAATTAATAATGTGCCACAATTGTCGTAATTTTTTATACTACTAAGTATTAATTTTATTCAAATTATGATTCCCTATTATTCCTTTCTGGTTGCCTTATATTGCATAAATTAAAGTGGTTGCAATAGAAGCAGAATTAGAGTAAACTGATTCAGAAATTTAATGCTGGAAAACTAATGCGGAAGGATTTCAGTGATTCTGCAAATTGAATTGACTGTTGGAGGAATCTTTTGATTAATTGTTCCCCATGTGGAAGGAGCTGTTCTCATTGGTACCACTTTTAATGTTGTTGCTCCAAAGCCAGAAAATTTGATTTGTTGTTTTGAATGCATTGTTATTATTTCTGGATACTGGAATATTATGATGCTTGTCATACGATTAAAAATTTTATACGTACGTCATGAGATTGTGGGCTTGTTTAGGAGAGTAGAAAACATAATATATTTGATAGATTTTATAATAATTAATGATGAATAAATAACAAAAAATAGAGAAATAATACACTTTTTAATAAAATTAATTATATAAAATATACTATATGCTTTATATAATATGTTATATGTTATTGTTGCCGTACAAGGCCTGTATTATGAACTCGTGCTATATGCTCTTTGCAACGTTT
The DNA here is from genome assembly GCA_948243855.1 of Flueggea neowawraea. Lineage (NCBI taxonomy): Eukaryota > Viridiplantae > Streptophyta > Magnoliopsida > Malpighiales > Phyllanthaceae > Flueggea > Flueggea neowawraea. Next base: position 8,415 of record CAODLS011601921.1, read on the forward strand.
AGTAACATCTACTTTTAACTCAAAAATAGGGTACTTATCAGATAGTACTGGGGCTTTTAACTATTGTATTTGGAATAAGTAAAATCGGTGACCTTTCTAATTTCAAGACCCCTTGTTCGTCCACACGCTCATTTCGTTCTCTGGCTGCATCTTATCCCATCTTGTGTTCTCTTCCTCTTTCATTTCTCTTGTCTGTTTCTCTCCCTAACTATCCACTACTGCATCTCTCTCTTGTTTATTTCTGCTTTTTAAGACGAGAATAAGATGGAAACACTATTCAATTGTAATCTTCAAATGAGCATACTTTTCAGCCATGTTGAAAAAATTTAGGTATGATAATGACTTCATAATTGCCAAAGCCATTTAGGTTTGCTCTGATATATGGAAAGGGTTATTTTATTAAGGTTATTCGGTAAAACATTGTATGCCAGACTATGATTTTGTAGAATAATTTATGGGTGGTAGGAGCAAGCTAGAGCAGAATTAGGATTTAATCTATTTTTCTTCTTACAGCAACTAGCTTTTACATTTTTGTTCCTTTCCCATTGCTATAGAATGACGTATTTTCGATACTTGTTAATGGATTAATGCCATTTTGTTGTATTTTGATACTAAGCTTATTGAACTTATCGGGTGTGAGAAAAGTTGTATTATTACCGCCACTTTGACGAACCGTATAGCTGATATGTTTTGGCATAACTTGTAATGACGCATTTGCGGAGAGACCAATAATTAAAACACAACTTTTACTGATAGGAATAATGATTTGAAGAAAATGGTTGTATAACTCATATTATCGTTCTGTGGCTCTTAGGTTGCGGATACATGTCTCGTTCCCGACATTTAATCATTTGTGGTTTGTGATGACTAGCAACAAGTTGTGCTCGTTTGCATCCGCTCGTGTTCTTCTACTGCCTGTATCAAAGCAGGATCTTGATGCATATTTGATTATCCGTTAATTAATTTGTTGTTTATATTATATGTGGATGCCTTCATTGGTATCAACTAGGTTGTTTTCATGATTTGTTCATAGAAAGTTGCTAGTTATGCAACCTAGATGCCAAAAGCGTTTTATATGTATGAAAAATTTGTCATTTTCACGCTTTTTTTTTTTTTTATCAACTTTCAATTCAAATGTCTGGAGAGGCTAAATAAAAAATCAAAATTTCATAATTTCGACCCCACCACAAACTTAGGAGCCTCGAAAACATAAACCGGCCAAAGATGGCCGCCGAAAAGCCACCGAAAGGCAGTGCATAAATGCCACGTGCCGACAATGCCTTGGCTTACAAAAGGTGTGATGGCGCATGAGTTTGCTGTTGGAAATTTTGTGTAGGGATGATGTGGCACGATCTGGTTCGCCTACACAAAACACCATAACCAATTAGAATGCGCCACTTGTTTTGGTTGACCGTTGATTTTGACTTGTCTTGTGCGCCATGTGGGTGAACTTGGACCAACGAGAAAACTCCACATGGTAGTCTGTGCCATAAGGCATCTTAGGCAGCACCACCTGCCAATTGTTGATCCATCGACACGTTAACGTAAAGTGAACAACAGAAAGCGGACATGTGCCATGTGTTGACACGTGCATGACATGTTGTAGCCAAGTGACAACCGATGACTCAACGACACATTTGCAAACATGGTCTATTAACAAGTCGACACGTGGGCAGCACGTGTCAAATTATGACTAGAAGATCAGTAACAACCAACCAACAAAGAGGTGCCACGTGTCATGTAATAACATACAGTAGCCACCTCACAGCCACATGGCATGATGCGTGGTGCATGCCACCTCAGATCCTATCGCCACGTCATCGTGATGTGGACCACTCAAAGGTAGACACATGTCTATAGTTGACACGCGTACCTACCAGGATCTGACACGTGGCAAAAGATATAAAGGAGGTGTGTGCAGTAGTGTGAAGCATGTGGGAATGCATGCCTCTGCCTCTGTCTGATGCATGTGGGCACGTGCATTCTATTATAACCATCAATTTTTCTTTGTTTTTGGGAGGATTGAATTTTACAATTTTATGGATTTCATGATATATTTTTCATATATTGTCGAGTTCTAGAAGTATTTTTTGTAAATGTTTCGACAATATAGATTATTTCAAAATTGTATAAATTGAATAATCTGCCCAAGAATATATTTGAATTTTTTTTGAAAAATATAATTTTCAAATGTGTGATTATGGTTCCCATTTAGTAAATTGAGATAATTTTTTAGATATTGGGTAATACATGTGTATGTATGGCCCTAGTATATTTGTATTATATTACAATGCGATGATTAAGTATTCATCGAGATTAAAGTTGGAATGGGACAAAACCATAATTTCCCAAAAGAAATGAGAAAATGATATTTTCGCGTTAATCCTAAAGTGTGACATGGTGTTGTCCATTTGTTCAACATTTCATTAAGATGTACAACACTTAGTGTATTAGGAATAATGGTCTTAAGGAGAATAAAAAGCATGGGTTGCATAGAATGATGAAGTTTCATCAACTTCATTAGAATAACTGAGTTAATGGATCGAACAAGAATTAGATGGAGACATGATTGGAACAATACTTTCATGAAACTCTTAGTGTATCTAGAGTGAGAAGTGACTTGATAAGTATGCGTTCTACCTATCCTATCACTTTGAGAGAAAATATCACTACGTGTGAAGGTCATTCTTGGTATGGTTGTTTATGTGTTGGAGTTCCCGATGATCTAAGGTGATTAACATAGGATTCCACTCAATTATGTTGGATAGACTTCCAATGTGTGTCTCATTGGTTGTTTAGACATGAGTACCTTAGTTATCTAGCATTACCTCTTTGTAGAGTAAACTGTCATTTGTTGACAAAGTTTTGACAAAGTAATTGATTGTTTGGATTACTTGTTAGTTTAATAAATAATAATGTGTTATATTTATTGTTTTTTGCATTTGATTTTGTTTATTTGCTGCAATATGTTATTTGTTAATTTATTGCCTAATATTTGAAATATGTGACTTAATAATTGTGATGACTAACATGAGTTATCCTAAGTCATAATGACTTTAAAATGAACCAAACAATCGTGGAGAATATACTATCCATAAATTGACTCTAACTTGGTTAATTATTATATGGAGATGGTAACATAAGCTACTGTTTATTGTTCGATTCACAGCTTAATAAGAGACTTAGCTATATTAATTAAGTGGATAGAAAATTAAGTGTATTGTTGTATTTATTTTTTTATATGCAACTATAAACATGTGTTTTATTATTACCTTTATTTTGCAATAGTTAAAGTCGATTAATGTCGAATTATAAGAAAGTGTTAATCTCGGGTGATAGCAATCAAATATTCTGGAATGTGTATTTCGATGTACGCGAAAAGAGCTTGGAGCTCTTAACACCTTGAATTTTGGTTATAGATAAATTCGAGAAGGTGATATGTACTCAACATAATTTGGACCAAAGGTTCTGTGTCACTTGGAACATGAGGATTTGACTTAATGTATCATTTGTGTTTAGTACGATGAATGGTGTAATCGCAAAGCGTTTGTTCAGGTTTCAAATATAATGGATATTTGGATCATGATATTTGACTACCGAAATTGATACTTACTTAGAGCTTCTTGATCAAAAGGCTTAGAGCCTGTGTGAACCAATTAGCTTAGTGTCATTAGTTATCGGTTGACTATTGTGCACATGGTCCAAAACCGTTATCAATTCCTTGTCAAGTAGTTAGAAACATATTGAGTTTCACCTAACCCAAGTTTATCTGATGTGTGAGAAAGTGAAGCATTTTGACAATGTGGTTTGTCAACTTCAATAAGACCATTTAATAGTGATTAGTCAATACAAATGGGGATATGGAGATGTCGAATTTTGTTCGGTAAGATTCCAAAGCAAATGTAGACATTTCCAGGGTGAAGACAAGGAATGATCTTAAGAATCTAAACTTCTTAAGAGTTGAAAGGCTAGATAGAAATTAACTGAAGTCCTAGAATAAGAACAAAGTCAATGTTTCATTAAGCGAAACATTTCAATTGCTAAAGGATTGCTCCTTTTAGGATACACCTTTGAAACTCATGCAAGTGAAGTATGTATTTCCTTCTATGTTCTATTTGAACTTTATCCTCTGTGGATGGTTAGTTCAAGCGTATGGACTCATTAATGAAGGATTGTAGAACCTTCATCGATTTCCAACGAGTTTTAATGTGAACAAGATAGATATTCAGGATTGCTCTAAAAAGTGGGAGTGATTAGGACTTGATATTTGCAAATTAGTCTTTGGTCATGACTCTATTGAAGCTGGACTTCAATTTGTATTTCAAATGATAAAAACATCATCATAATTATGTTTAAGTACAGACTACTAAAAACTCTTCACTGGTTTCATATTTGTGGATTAGATTGCTAACTATTTGTGGTAACCTAATTTTTTTATTTTGTTATTTCATGTGATCTTAAGTGATAATGTGAAGTCATTGCACATAACTCAAACCACATTAGCCAAAATCGAATATTCGATTAGCTAAGATGAGGGCATTAGAAAATTTATGCAAAGTTAAGTTACTTAACTACGTGCAATACTAAAGATGAAATACTAATCATGAACCCATATTTCCATTGTAGTCCATTTTGGCCTTAGTAGTCAAATGGTGAATGTGAGGGAAAGGCATTAGGCCTATATATTTTCATCACCATGTATATGATTGTCATAAACATAATTTTATCCCTTTGGATGTCTTGTAAATGACGAGTTCTTAGTTACTTATTGTGACTTGTTTTACCAAATTGAAATTCAATCAAAGACTTAAGGACCGATTAACACCGTGAATATCTTTGATTGAAATTCAAGTGTCGTGTGATGAAACGAAACATGAACATGAGTTCGAAGTCCCAAAACTTTTCAACAAGCGTCTGGTAGAAAGGAGGAGTTGATATTCTCTGTATGGTTAGATGTAAGATGGTAACACAATCATACTCTTGACCAAACACACTCTATAGATTGTTACTTGTACATATCTTATGAATGTGGATTTTTCATAAGTTCGACATAAATCACTAAATACTATGAAATGTATTGCCTATGTCCATAAAGCCTTAGTCGATGAAGACCCCAAGGTGAAAGGTGTATTCCTTGTGAAGATACCTTATTGTGTTCAAAGTGACATGTTTTCACATTTTTCTGTAGAACAACAAGAAATGGCATTGTAATAAAGAACATGAAGTCATGTTCTTTGTTAATAAATTCTTGTACTAGGATAAAGTGAATACAGTTTTCACCTTTGCTATGAGAGATAGGGAACTATACCTTTCAGGATCACTTCATCCGAGTGGAAGAATGTCTAAAGGAAGATGAGGAAAAGTGATAAGAAAGAAGGTTCTTGGCCATTTTGTACAAGGTCGTGACTAAGTGTCGTGGCCACTTACATACTTGGGCCATAACCATCTAACTAATCTACCTCAGACTAGTGCAGATGTTCTTGGTCCTAAATCTAGTAGGAGCAAGGTTCCCAATTCTTGTAAGAATAGGGAAGTCAATTCTAATGGGAATTCTTGACTCAAGTGGAAGTTTAGAACATTATCCTAGCGGGGGCATTTCGAATGTTGTGATAAACGTATATAGGACATGTTTTTCCAAGTTTCAAAACTACATAGTCAAAAAGAGAAAAGTCTCAAGATAATATTTGTTAATAAATAAATTGATCATGACCTTTTTAGCAATCCCATAAGTCAAGGATGAACTGTAAAAAAGTTTTCTCATCCTAGTAAAAATATAGTGGATTGAAGCAATGAGAATGCAAATGGCATCTGTAAGATTGAACCAAAATTTAGTATTGGTTAATATACCCAAAAGCTAAGACTTATTGAGAATGTGTGGATACAAGATTAAACAAAATGTCAATATCCATGAACGGGTTCGTACAAATGAAACAAGATAGATTTGGAGTAGACTTTCTTGTTTTGTTATAAGATTTGTCTTCGCTTGATAGACTTTAACAATGAGAGCTAGTCTAGACCTTAAGACTCATTTTCTCCAAAAGAGAATTGGGTGATGAAACCTATATGGTTCAACCCACAAGTTTCATCGTGCAAGACAACAAATATAAAGATGTTTAGCCTTGGTGAGTCTTCGAGGAATTGGTATTTTAAAATTCATTGTGATAATACTAAGTACTCTAGAGGTGAGTCTTGTCATTCCATTCTTGTGTGTAAGTGACACAGCTAGAGCTACAATTGATCTATCTTAGATGAATGGCATCAAGGATTGGTTGTGATCCAACCTTGAGATAAGGTATATGGATTGTCATTGGAAATGGGATTTCAAGAATTGTTCAAGTACGTTATTGTACCTCTATAAGAAGGATGTGTCAACGAAATCGTGAGCACGTTTGGGTTACGAGCCTATACACACCCCAAGTATAAGAATTACCCTCTTGGCAAGCACACGTGTGCACATATGATGTGAGAAAAAGGAAACGCATAAGAAACTTCCCTATACAAAATCAGTAGTCAAAACAATATATTGTTGTGTATAAGGGTATGATTATTAGACAAGTCTAAGGCTTGTTGCATTCAAGACTTAAGTTCTATTGTTCTATAAGTTAGCTTAGAAATGTTAATTAAACCCAAGACATGGGTATTGGGAAGTAGTAAATGAGATACTTGAAATGTACTGTAGCTAGTGCACTGTGTTGTCGAATAAAGGATCTACGATTAAGTAGACACACAATTGCCAATTGGTTATATGATGTGGACACGAGAAAGGTCCACACCTATATTTGAATTCTTGCCTAATTGTAGTGCCATCTTCTAAAGATATTAAGAATCATACATGAGTAATAAGAACTACCATGCAAAGCTATGCGTATAGCTTCACCAAAATATAGTGCGATAGGAAGGTTGGAAAGAGTGGTTTGAGTAACATTCAAAACTAACTACCTTGAGAGAATCAATGATAGTCTATGGTGATTGTCAACAATCAATTACTTAAGGATCAAGATATCTATATTGAAACACGAAAATCGACATCAAGTATCAATTTGGTAAATGATATAGTTGCATAAGGAAACAATGAACTTAGAGTTCAAAAAATCCACGCAAGGTGTAGATCCACTTATAGAAGCCCATCAAAAGAGACATACTCCTTGATGTTGGCATGACATATGAAATGAGTAGTCTGTTAACACATTGAGCAATACAAAATTGTGAATGCTTTGAGTAAAACATTTACAGTCTTTGTGACAAGAGCATGTTGGATGGAGAAGTAACCCACTCACACTAGTGTTTACCTTTGGTTTGACAATTTGTTTGCCAAATGCTAAGATGAGGCAGATTTTGAAATTTTTCTATGTGAACACGTGAGTATATTCAGAATCAAAGATGCCGCCTTGCAAAATTTGCAATATGAAGACATATGGTTAATTGGTGAAGTACGCCATGGATAGTGGATCCATGTTAGATTACTAGGTAATCTTGCTAAGTGTTTGGACAGGCTTAGCACATTGCATCTTAAAGCTAGAGGTAATCCTTAGAAAAGGTGGACTAAGGTAGAATGTTTGGGTGCACTTTGACAGAAGCCTTTGCATGGTGTTAATTTATTATTCTGAAACATGTGCTCCTTCAAGGAAGGAAAGGACACCATGACATATGTTCTTACCATGTGTGCAAAAGTTTGGCCATAGGGATGAGAAATCTTGTTACACAAGATTATCTCAATTTCTCTAGTGTGAGACCTCGTAGTGAACAGATGGTCTCTGCACATACTACCTTTAGAACTCTTAAAGCATATGTGAAGTATGAGTTAGTGTGTTTGCCTTACTGTGTTACTGAAGAGTGATGCATGATTTGGTTGGATAGGGCACGCTAGATAAGCACATCAATTAATGAAGGATCGATTCATGTAAAGGAGGAAGACTACTTTCTGAACACATTCACAAAATTTCGTAGTACATGAGGGCCCTTATTATAGTTCTTATGCGGAAGCATAATAATGAACACGAATTATGTTTTGACGAGATCATAAAGTGGTGATTATGAAAAGTGGATTAGGGTAATGGCATATTCAAATAAGGAGACAAATTATTTTGTATAAGCATTCAATGCAAAAATCTTGAGAACTGTTGTATATCCTTAACTAGTGTACAATGTTGTAACTCTCATCATATGTAGGTTGCACGAGATATTTTCCATAAGACAGAGTAGATCTCAAGTGTGATGAATATGATTTCATCAAGTGATATGATGGATAGTATCCCGTCATGTGCGAGTATGAGATGTTAGAAAAATGAGTTCGCCCATATTGGATCATGGGTGGAGCCTGAACCTAAGTTGATTAAGTATTAATTGGGTTGGTTATCAAATGAGTTTTGGTTAACCATTCGGTTCGTTTAGTGTTTGGGTTTTTGGTTGGTTTAGAAACCCGACAAGTATAAATAATGAGTTCAAGAAACCTTAATTCATAAGTTGTGAAACAAAAGAATAGAAACCCTCTCCCTCTCTCAAGCCATCGGCCTTTGGTGCCAATGGAGGAAGACTCCATTCTTTCGTACACACATCGAATAGATCGTTCTTTAGCTCTTTGGTTACATATACATGTCTTGTTCTCAGCATTCAATCGTCTGTGGTTCATGGCAACTAGCAGCGAGTTATCTTCTTGTGCATCCCCTCATGTTCTTCCGCTACGTGTATCGAAGTAGGATCTCGATTTATATTTGATTATCTATTAATTCATTTGTTCTTTATATTATACGTGGATGCCTTATCATATAAAATGATTAAAAGATATTCAATTGAACTATGCAGTTATTAGATAGCCGTAGTCAAACACTAATAAAAAAGATGTTTCAATTAACATTCATTATTTTTTACATAAATCTGAAATCAGTTTAATGTTCAATACCCAATTAGTAACGTGCTACAATTGTCTGCAATTAATCCTATTCAAATTATGATTCCCTACTCGTTGCCTTATATTGCAAAAATTAAAGTGGCATAACGTAGTAATTTAAAATTTAATTTAGATTTTTAGTTAAGAATATATTCATTTTTTTATTTTTCAACTTTTGTACTTTTTAATATAGTATAAATATACATGGATAGAATACTAAGGATTTATAATAATCATATACAATATGTGAATCCCTGATAAAGAGAAATTTTAAGAGACACTCTCTAAGATTTCTCCATTGATATTTTAAATTTTGTGGTGTTATAACTTTTTAAATAGGTTTTTAGTTAACTAATTTAATTAACATCTATTGGACATATTAAATATGCTTTTATTATGTATAAATTAATTAAATAATTAAGTTGAGTTAAGTTCATTTAATAATATATTGCTAGAAATTAGTTCAAATATTAATGAAGAAACTTCAAGAGACATATAAATTGTTTTAATTTTATATTTAATTTTTGCTTTTTTAAAAAAATTTATAGTTTCAATAATATTTTGAATAAAATAAAAATTGTATTTTTAAGTCATTAAAAGAAATAATTCACAATTAAAGATAAAATTACATGCCACTGTCAGTTGTTATTATCACTACATAAATTTGGAATCATATAAGATAATTTTTATAGATGCATTATATAATAAAAAAATTAAAAAACCATACTATTATTTCCTATCTGAATTATTTTGTTGAATAAAAAAAGTACCGCTTCAATACCTATTAATTATTAAAAATTATATAAAATAAAATTTATATATATAAATAAAAAATATTGTTCTTTCCTCTAACTCAAAGTCAATTGATTTACTTGACATAGCATTAAAATTATCTAAATTAAATTATAGTATACTTCACATGTATATCGGACAAAAGTGACACGTATAAATTATCAATCATAATTGTTTTATCATTCTTATATTTTAAGAGATAAATTTATAACGATATGTATTATTTCTTTTCTATAATTTAGAGTTAATTGAGTTCTAAGTTATTTTTATCAATCATCAAATGAAATAAAAATACTATGTTCGTGCCCCATGCGGTCTTTTAAACTAGTTCTTAAGGCAACCAATTTTAATTATATGGCATTAAATCAATTTTTGATTTAGTTCCACCAAGAACTATGGTCGGGAGTAAATAACCCTTTTAAGGAGAATGCCTCAAATGCCAATTACTCAATCGATCAACTCCTCTTATTCACTTAAAGTAACCCTTTTAAGGAGAAAGCACTACAATGTAAAACATAATCAAGTCGAAACTAGAATTACTCTAAACAGTCTCATTTCTAGCAAGTTCTACCTCACCATTCCTTTCTATATCCTTCAATCTCTTGTATGGAATTTCAGCATCAGCTCGCTCAATATCTTCATTTTTAGCCTCCTCCAAGGGTTTACAAGTGTAAAGCCATGCACAAACTATGTAGTACACAAAATTAATCACTTGAATACCTGTGACAAGCCAATAATAATAGTTCAATTTGCCCCTGTTCAGGTTCCTATCAGGCAACCAATTATTTTTCTGACCAGTATATTTGTGAACTAGTGACACCAAAAGCGTGCCTAAATAATTCCCCACAGAAGTTGTGAGTGCATAAAGTGCAATGGCAGTACTTCTCATACTTTCCGGAGACTGATCATAGAGAAATTCCAAGTGGCCAACGGACATGAAAACCTCGGCAATCCCATGAAGACAGTTTTGAGGTAGTAACCAAAAGACACTGATTGGGATAATGGCTTTAGGTTCATCCAGTAAATTGTGATGTGCAGCAACTGATTTTCTTTTGGCCTCAACTGGTGCTGAAACAATTGTTGCAATTATATTTATGAAGAAGCCTATTCCCATTCTTTGCAGGCAATTGATGCCTGTGGGGTTTCCCGTGAAAGGACGAGCCATAGGAACGAAAATTCGTTCATATAAAACAAACCCTAAGAGCATGGTAAGAATACTGAAGATTGACAAGCTAGCTGGTGGAATTTCAAATGAATGTGAAAGTTTTCGGTCCATGGAACGTGCTTGTTGGATTACAAAGCTGTGAATATGTGACGAAGCTGTTACTAATAGGATTCCTGTTGACCAAATTGGTAGGACTCGGATTATGGACTTAAGCTCTTCCACTCTGTGCACTGTAGCTAGCCTCCATAGATTTGGTGTTTTTGTTTCTATTTTCTCACTTTCGGTTGCTATAGCAGCTTTATCCAGCCATCTGCAGCAAATAAACCAATTGATTCTGCAAAATGAGTTCACTAATAGGAATATAGTTTGTTGACTCTGAAAATAATAAGTTATGCAAAAATTAAAATATAAAAACTACATTCTTTTGGTGTTAAAGGTCTTTCGTATTTTCTTTTCATAAATTATTTTATTTGCTCTCATTTGAAATAGAACTTGCAACACGAGTCTCTTGTATTTAAAGAATAATAGCAATTCATCCCATAATGTTCCGAGTTAGATTCTATTTCCAAAATGTTGTTGATTTGCTCATTTTCTCCAAGTAAGGAAATGAGGATTTTAATTTTCTTTAAAAATGTCTAAAATAAAAAAATTTCCAAGAAAGTTCATGTGACTTACTTAAATTGATCTGAGTGCAAGAGCCTTCCGGTGACAGAGATATCAGCATCAAGCTCTCTGTTCTGGTACAATAGACTCGGATCTTCTGGAGCCACTTCTTTCCTCTTCTTTATGGCAGCAACAACTACTTGAGCCAACCGAGCTAAAGGACTCCCTCCTGGTTTCAACTTATTGTAAAGAGGAGATCCAAAGACAAAGACAACAATGGAAAGAGCCATGGCAATTGTTGGGATACCAAGACCCCAACCCCAGCCAACATTGTCTTGAATATAAACCACAACAGTCAATGCAGTTAGTGTTGCCATTCCCATGCAGAAGTAGTACCAATTAAAGAAATTCCACTTCCGTGACTCGACACTTGATTTTTTCATATCGATTTGGTCTGCTGCGAATGTGACAACGCATGGCCTGATTCCACCAGTGCCAATTGATGTGAGTAGCAGGGAAATGTATAGAACCCAAAGTTGTAAGTTTGAGGCTTCTTTGCAGTTGACTTGAGTTGGGCACGATGGTGGATGTAGTGATGGGAGTACAGCCGAAATAGTTATACTGATCATGCCCTGCGACAAATAGAAACAATTTTGTCAAATAGAGTTGGTCTGTTAATGTATGTGCTTTTGTTTTTACGATAAATGCTACCAATACTATTTTTGAAATCCTTAAGACATTTTTCTTTAAAACTTTGACATTGAGTATATAAACATCAGTAGTATTTATTTTCAATAAATTGAGTGGAGTGGTAGATATATAACAAATGAAAATTGTAAATTAATACATTTGGTAAATAGATGATGCATGCATATATAATACTAATATATGAAACTGAAACGCCTTGTAATTTGATTGAACAATTAACGTAATTAATCTATTGTTACCTCAATGATTAGCATCTTGAACCTCAAAAGACTGTTAAGAGTCTGTGATATTAGAACACTAACGATTTTTTCTTCCTAACAAAAGTTTTTTGACGAGTACTCCACTCATAACCATAATACTAACCGTTAAGCAAGTAACTTGTTAGAGTCTTTAAAAAGTGTAAAAAAGGGATACATTGTTAACATTTATCTTGATAGTTCTCTCTTTTTTCAAGCGTGTATGGAATCGGGGACTTGGAGCAAAAAGCATTCAACTATTGATTTTTCTATCTAGTATGAAATCTTGTTGTCATGATTAATGAAATTTGCATATGTTCTATTCTAATGTCCTAAATCGAGAAAAGCCACAATGCTAATCAAGTATCCACTTATAGGAAGGGAACATATGTTGAGGAAAATGACTCAAATTTTTGTCTTCTACTGTGAATTGTGATTAGCTAGGGTGGGTAAGATCTGCATAAATGTTTTGAAGCTCGTGATCCAGTGTGGTAGAATTTTTTAATAAATTATATAATTGAGTTCGAACCTCTGACATTTTTTCTGTATCTGAAATAAAAGAAGATATATATTTTCACTCTTATATATTACATGTGATGAGATAAATAATAACCAATATAAACTTATCGTTCAAAATCTATAAGATATAGTATACACAATATTAATAATATCATTAATATTTATAACAATTCAATTAATATATTAAAATATCTTAGTGAAAGAGTGTAAAGTTATTTAGTACCTCAATATCATAACAACAAACTTTAATCCTTCTTTTGAAACATTTTGTTTTTAAGTTCGTTAATAGTGTTAATTTATACTGAATTTTGTCAAGACAATCTAAAATTGCAATAACAAATCAAATAAAATGGAGTGTGATCATTAATAAGTTGAAATGGATAATAATAAAACTTTTAATGTCAAAGGAGTTAATTTGTTAATTCTACTAATTACCTTTATGTAGATAACTTTGAACCACATGCTATACATATGAAACGAAAATCTATTTAGCAAAAACATGATAGGCAAAGAGAAGAGAGAGGACCAGTTCATAGATAATGGAAGCAACGACAATAGTCCAAAAGCGGCCAGCAAAGGAGTCAGCAATCAAAGCACCGATGAGTGGAGTGAAAGAAGCTGTCCCACCGAAGTTGGTTAGTGTGTTTGAGGCTTTTACCAGTGGCAAGTTCAGCACCTGTGTCAAGTACGTTATCATGTTCGCATAGAATCCGGTGGCCGCAAATTTGTCACACACTTCATTCGCTGTCCAAAACAATACGTCAAAGACGTCAGTTTGTACGAGTTTTGTTTTCTGATACGCAAGATTCAAACTCTCAATCTTTTAAAACTGTGATTGATTTCAATACTAATCAATGACTAACCCATGATCTATTTGAACCCTTATAATTTCACTTCATGAATGATGATAGATTATGAACATGTCAGGTTGATTAATTGAAACAAAATAATTTGGTTTCTTGCGAGTTTTGCTGTTTAAGTTTAGAACAGCATATTCTCATACATACTTTTGCTTAATCATCGAATGGTTTTTAATTTTAAAATTAAGTTTTAACTCCATCCTAAAACTTATTTGATAAAGAGAGTTTTACTTTTTAATTGTAAATTAATGAGATTATTCTCAATTGGACAAAATGGGGCTCTTAAAAGGTATGATTGCTATATTTCAAGGATCCTTGTAAACAAAAAATTCAAAAATTCTGAAATTTTGTCTAGATTTTTAGAAATTCTATTTTTCAATTGACGACGTGTAAATAACAACTGGAATGTTGAATAGCTTCAGCAACTAATTAGGCCCAAAATTAAACAAAAAACAGAACCGAGAATAAAATTAAATTGCTTATTAATTTATATAAATAAATATAGTATGAAAATATATGTCCCTGTATTGTTGTAAGAAAAGAAATAATTGAATCTATACACATTTTGTTTGCCTCTGAAAAGCAGAAAAGAAAATTGAAATCTGGAAGCCGGTTCAGTTACGTAAATGGGTAGATGGAGTACATTTGGTATTCAAAGTGTCCACAAGTTTTAGTGGTACAGACATACCAATGAAAAGTTCAACTGCGAAAATGTTTTAGTGGTATAGGCATACCAACGAAAAGGACAGCAATAAAAAGTTCTGATCAATCTAGCCAGCGACACTATACATAGTGAAAAAACCAATTGTTTATGTCCTTATCGTTTTATTATTGAACAAATTTAGTAAAAGCAATATGTCTCTTTCTGTAAACTGCATGTGTACATTTGTATGCCTCTATATGTATATATTTTTAAAAATAATTAACGGTGAATCTTTAGGAACGAAAATGACAGAAAAATAGTTGGAGATTAATAGTGAATACCATTATTATCCATGAAATAGCAACATACAAAATAAATAACCTCATTGTTAGTATGTATACCGAAATAAGTAGGATTGATAATTAGACGATGTTAATGTTAAAGTCGATTTTTTTATCAAGATTGAAGCCATGATTGATAGTTGATGAACCAAAGTCGAAATGAGACGAATCAAATACAAAACGGAGGTGTTTTGGCGAGACATTACAGTACATGACCTGAGACATGGTCATATCCTAGACCGTATAATAAATTCCTCGACACACGGTTGAGTTCTCATGTCCGTGTCTTTAAGAGTTCGTCCGTGTCTTACCCAGTTTGCACGTGTGACCTATTCTGAATGTGATTTCCTACTTAGGAAGGATTCTAATACATATATTGGGGTTTTGGGTGACCTATTTTTGCTAGGGTTTCATTGTATACTATAAATAGGTGACTTGAGATCTTAGTGTCTTTTGGCCAGTTGTAACTCTAAATAATAGAATAATTGTGCTCTACCCGTTGACGTAGATCGGTTATTAATCGAACCACGTAAATCTTGTGTTTTTGTGTGATTGCTTTTTGTTTATTCAGCATT
>CAODLS011602224.1:0-11239 GCA_948243855.1 Flueggea neowawraea
CTGGCCTGGATGGTAATGTTATACTCCTTGTCTTGTCTCTGCATTCATTGTAGTTTGTACATTTGTCAATTAGCTTTTAAAGTTTAGCTCTTATCAGAAGATAGTTTACTTTTGTCTATTGATTTAATTCAGCAGTTTGGAAAGTTCTGATCCTAAATCATTCATCCTTTCACTCATGATACATCATTTTGGATAAATAGTTAAAGAGAATTAAATTTTAAAGACATGATCTAACTATTGAAAGTGCATTAAATATAATAAGGGAACTCTTTAATTGCTTTGTCATACTTAAGCTATACAACATAAAATTACTAGTTTAGTTATTTTTCTTGAAATTCTTTTCATCATTAAGCAGATAACATAGGTGTACAAAAGCCATTCGATATGAAGGCTGTGACCGAATGAAGTGATCAGTACACATACTAATGTGTTTTTGTGACTTCTCATCAAATGGCCTTGAATAAACCTACAAATGAAAATGTCTATGAAGAGCAGTTACTGAAACTTTCAAGTGTTTGCTTCTGCTAATTTCGGTGGAATTTTACCTTTTTTACAGGTTTCAAACATTTGGGGCACCTAATCCTCACAGGCCACCTGAAGATGTTGCTTATTCTGTAGCTCGTTTTTTCCAAAAAGGTGGTAGTGTGCAAAATTACTACATGGTAATCAAATAATGCTTTATCTTTGATGTAAACTTTGATCTTTAAAATGATGTGTTTTCTTGAATTCCTATAATATTCGTTTCGTAAATCTTGGTTGTAACGTGTCTGCTGTTTCTTTTTCTTCTATGGTCAGTATCATGGTGGAACAAACTTTGGTCGCACTTCTGGTGGACCATTTATTACAACAAGTTATGACTATGATGCACCAATTGATGAATATGGTGAGCGCTTCATAATTTTCTCTCTGATTGCATACTGCTAATGTTTTGAACCTACGACATGGAAATTTAGTGTATAATACAAACTCTGATGGATTTTCTTGTGGTTGATACTTGATAGGGCTACCTAGGCTTCCCAAGTGGGGACACCTTAAGGAACTTCACAGAGCCATAAAGTTGTGTGAGCACGCCTTACTCAATGGCAAACCAACTAATTTGACACTTGGTCCTTCCCAAGAGGTGGCTTGTTTTATCATTTTGAGACTAATAATGGCTGTCATCTATCTCTTCACTTGTTGTACTTTGTTGAGAAAATATTGAACACTTGAAGTGAATATGGTTCTTGTGTAGCAATATACTAACACAAAAAAGAGACAACTAACTGAAAAGTTAATTATGCTTGGGTTATGCACGGGTATGTTTTCAACATCTGTACCTCAGTTTGATCAACTTTTCTTTTGGTCTTTCTAAATGCTCTTAGGATTTCTGTCTTTGGCTTATGTCTATGAAGTCAAATTTTCCAGTCTTAAGTACTCGAGGAATTCTTATTCCTTTTTGTTCTATCAATGGTTCATGTATATATTCTTCTTCTTCTTCTTTTTTTTTTTTATTATGTAAGTTCTTGCATAGGACTAATCATGCTAAAGTGCTTATTATATTGACTGTTTCATAACATGTTCTGTCTTATTTAAATGTGCCTTCAATATATTGGTGAAATGGAAGATCATTTGCTAAATAATCATTACTTGTAGGCCGATGTCTATGCTGACGCATCAGGATCATGTGCTGCCTTTCTTGCTAACACAGATGAAAAGAATGATAAGACCGTGGTGTTTCGAAATGTGTCATATTACCTGCCTGCTTGGTCGGTAAGCATTTTGGCTGATTGCAAGAATGTGGCATTTAACACAGAAAAGGTAATTCTTTATTCTGAGTCTGACAAGCTTACATTTTGGACTTTTGGACAATGCTGAAACACAAAATCTCTGGGACTTTCATTAGTGAAATAGAACCACCGTTTGCTTGTATGTTTATTTTGGCTATCTTAATTAGGGGTTTCTTCATCTTTGTTGACTTTGAAATCTACGTATTCTCCTTTACCAGAAGTTATCGCAAATTTCATAATATCAGCCACAAAAGTCAATTATTGCAAACTACATTGTAGAGATTAACGTTTCTGTTTGCTTATGATAACATGACTGGTATACTTGTCCTTTAGTTTATTGTGCAATTCTTTCTCTGACATTGGTTTTGTGTTATACATGATGCTTCCAACAGGTCACTTCACAGACCTCTGTAGTTGAAATGGTTCCTGAGAAATTGCAGCCATCAGCAAAAACAGGCTCAAAAGTCCGATGGGAAATATTTAAGGATGTAGCTGGTATTTGGGGTAAACCTGACTTTGCCAAAAATGAGTTGGTGGATCATATTAATACAACTAAAGACACAACAGACTACCTCTGGTATACAACAAGGTACGACTTCCTTAATGGAAAATGAACACCATAGCCTACTTAGTCAAATTGACTAGTTCTATCAAACAAAAATGTGAAGTGCAAATACGTTGTAGCTTTCCTCTTTGCTGCATTTGTAACTTCCTTGATTGTGAATCTGTTCAGGACTTCAAAATGAAGACGGTTGTTAGCCATGCTGTGCATTTTGATTTCTCAAATCTTAACAAGTTCTTTTGCCATTAACGGTTTCTCATGCATAAATTAATTCATATGTTGGATAAACTTCACTTGTCTTAGTATGCTGTTGCATGTTGTGGCTGCTTTGAATCTAACATATTTTTCAACTGCAGTATTGTTATAGGTGAAGATGAACAGTTCTTAAAGAAGGGAAGCCAAACCCATCTGCTGATTGAATCAAAGGGTCATGCTCTCCATGCTTTTGTCAATCATGAACTTCAAGGTTATTATATGGATTTTTTTTCTATGAAATAACTTAACAGCAATGTTATTTTATGTTATTAAGCTTTTCTAGCCTTTGGAGTCCTACCTATACATTTATCTCCATCATGACAATACTCACCGCAGCTTCTGCTACTTGGTAAATGGGAAACCAATAATAACAGAATATGAATCCACTAGGCCATTTCTTTGACCAATATTCCAAGTAAATTGCAAACTCCAGTAGCTTAAAGCCTTGAAGCTTTTAGGTCTTTAAATTTGATCACTAACTGCCTATTCTGTTCTTTTTCAATCAGAAAATCAAGGAGTCAAACACCAAAACTATTTGTGGTAAAATTATATGAAGGGAATCTGTAGGATTTGATTTTTTCGACTTATTATGCCAGTTCTAACCGCATTCTGTTTCCAGTGTGCTATATAGGTTTTGCATTTGCATCAAATGATTTCATAATCTTCCAGTTTTTTCTTCATAAGTGTGCTTAAGAAAAAATGTGCTATTGGCCATCTTCTTTGTTTGCTTGTCAATGTTTAGGTAGTGCAACTGGAAATGGCACTCATTCACCCTACAAATTCAACAGGCCAATACCTCTCAAGGCAGGGAAGAATGATATTGCTCTCCTAAGCATGACTGTTGGCCTACAAGTGAGTTATCCGCCCTCAATTGCTATAATATATAATTGCTGATGCCTGTTAGCTGAAAAACATTTAATTGCCTTTTCCACTGTCTGTTGAAAATTTTATGTGGTACCTTTATGATATTTAGCTTCTTGGCTTCTGATGGTAGTGCTTCAACTCTGGCTATCCATATTTTTTGTCTAAATCGAGGCGCTTTTTTCTGCTGCTATCAGAATGCAGGTTCATTTTATGAATTTTTTCCAGCTGGACTTACAACTGTCAAAATTGAGGGGTTGAACAACGGGACTATGGATTTGTCTCATTGTACTTGGACCTACAAGGTATTCTTCTCGCATGTACATTTTCAAATTTGTATCTACTATACCAAGCTCTTCTATCTGCTCCATTGAGGTCTGAATATGTTACATGAGAATTTGCTATTCAAAACTTAATAAATCTTTTGGTTAGGTGATTCTACTTTGACATTTTCTATTGACAGAAGAAATACAGTGATAATTTTTTTTCAACTAGGGTATTCTTTTCGATAACAATTGCACGTTAGTATATTCTACACTGAAGATGTTCCCTGCCATAACACCTCAGTAAAACTTTAGCGACAAAACACTCATTTGATAAAATAAAAAAGAAGGGGAAAAGTTTTGATTTTTGTGGCAGATTTTAGTAGACTGTTAATTTGTCTTACTGACAAGGGTGATTGCAAAAGGTAAGGTGCAATATATGAGGTTAACTGCTGTGATTTTAGGAGAACATTGAAGTTGGCACCTCTTGATTCCTGAAAAACATTCATAACAAGGATGAATGTAAAAGTGCCCCAAAAATAAAGTCAGAATTTTTTTTAGAAAGCCTTATCCCTTTTTTTTTTTATCTCTTTTTGTCTTTTATCCCAGATTGGATTGCTTGGAGAAAATCTTGGTTTATACAAGGGTGATGGTTTAAATAATGTGAATTGGACTGCAACCTCAGAACCACCAAAGAAGCAACCTTTGACATGGTACAAGGTATGCTTGTCAAAGGAAGTGACTTCTGGTCAAAAATAATCTCATTCTTCTACTGTTTCAATAGTGGATAGTGAACATCTATCAGTTTGATCACTTTTATGAAGAAAATTCAATTGAATTTTTGTAGGCTGTCGTGGACACACCAACAGGAAACGAACCTGTTGGGATGGATATGATTCATATGGGGAAAGGTCTGGCTTGGTTGAATGGAGAAGAAATTGGAAGATATTGGCCAAGGAAAAGTTCAATACATGAGAAATGTGTTCAGAAATGCGACTATAGAGGCAAATTCATGCCAGACAAATGCAGAACTGGATGCGGAGGACCGACACAGAGATGGTAAATTATAGAAGAAATTGCATTTTCATCAGGGTTTCAGATTTGTTGGCGTTTTCTTTTGCAGCATCCTTTATATTTTCATTATTTAATCTTTTTTTACAATGTCTCAACCGCTTTACTTCCTCTAGCTTGTGAAATAACTGAGCTGCATGCTTTAAGAACATGGCATTCGAATTATTAATTGTGTTTGGAGTTCTTTTTGTATGTTTAAAACGAAATCATAATTTCTTGTCATATAGGTTGAGTTAAAAGCTTATTTTCTAGTCAAATTTTGTGCGGATGTCATTTGCTTCTTCATGAAACTTTTAATCTTATTTTCTGCCAGAATCATAAGAGGTAAACTGTGTGATAGATTGTTAATCTTAGATCTTTAGATGCCACAAAAGGTCTGATTCCTTGTGGTTCAGGTATCATGTGCCGCGGTCTTGGTTCAAGCCATCTGGAAACATTCTGGTGATCTTTGAGGAGAAGGGTGGAGATCCAACAAAAATAACGTTTTCAAGACGTAAAGTCTCGTGTATAAGAAACTCCGGCGGAGGCATTGTGTAGCTGAAATTAGCAGATCAAGTTATAAGCATATTCAAGCAAAGAGGAAGTTACTTTTCAGAGTTATAGTTAGGGAAAGGAGAGAAATATGATTTCACTGTATTTCTGAACCATGCTTATCAATGCAGCAGCAAAATTTGCTGCTTAGCGTTCATTACATCCTAGTGCTGTAGAGAAACAGGCATTAAGCTTGTAGTAGCTTAAAGGCCTCAATTCATCCATGTATTTCATTGTTTTCAGAGATTTAACCATCTTATGCCAAGTCCAATCCTAGACAAAAAGAAAATCTTATGCGGAGTTTCTTGCTGTTGCAGTAATCTTTGCGTAATTACCATTGGAATTTCACATCAGTTTTTTGTGATTTCTGTTTCGATAAATTGCGAGTATTTATCTTAGTAGCTCAAATGATAATGAGCTCTCGAGTTCCTGGAGTGAAGGTTAATCAGTGGAAAGGAGAATCAGATGTTGAGTTTTGTAAACATTCCTCTTTTGGATAGTAGGCAGTGAACGGTTTATTCAGTTATTGCCTATGCTAACAAAATAAATAAAAGAAAATATAAAAGCCTCCGTCGGAGTGTTGGGCGAGATTTTTGTTAGTGAGAGGCAAAGCAGCTGGCAGGCAAAGCACCTTCAAATCTTCGTTGAAGACACGACGCTCTCTTATAAGACAACAACAAAGGAGATAGCTCTTCTGTGCTGTCAGTCTAATCTCTATACGACCTAACCAACTCAAAGTCATGGTGTTCTCTATATCAACACTTCCACCTCATCACCTCCTCCATTTCTCTCCTCTTCCTGAACATAACCACCTCACAAAGAGTCACTTACCTCCATTTCTTATTTTATTTCCATCCTCAAAACTTACTCTTTCAATCCCAATATGCGCTGCCACCAAGTCACAGTCGCAGTCAAAGACATCCTCTTCTTCTATCGGCAATAACAGGAAGAATAAGAAGAAACATGGGCCCAAGAGCGGTAATGAGAAATTGGCTGATTTTGGGGACGTAGAGATTGTCAAAAGTGACGCTTTTATTGGTGATGATGAGGATGGTAATTTTGAGGCTTCTGGTTCTGGTTCTGGTTCCAAGAGGTCGTTGATATCAACCCATCCGACCACACCCCTGCCAAAACCTCCAGCTGGGTTTGTGGTGGATGAAGCTGGGAAGGTCCTCTTGGCTTCTAACAAGCGGATTGCTACCATCGTGAGTACTCCTATCGTTGTTTTCTTTCACTTTTTTTATTTGAAGTTAAAGTTAGAGGCTTTACAATGTTGATGTGGAAATTTGTTAGCTTTAGTGTTTTTTTGGGTTGTTTCAGATTTTTTTCAATTCAATGATTTGAAAGAGCTATTTTTATTTACAGATTGATTCCAGCAATAACAATCCATTAGAATGCGTTATAAGGAGAATTGTTAGAAGTTCAAGAGGAGATGAATGCATGCTGTTATGCCCTGTCGACACGTGAGTAGTTGCTGCAATGTGATGATTATACAAATTTCTGTAGTTTGAATGTTTTAGTGGTTTAAGTTTCCTTTAGGCTTGACCTTACTCCATAATCTGCAGGCCTGTCCAGATACTCAAGAGCACAAATATTGACGGGTGGTCAGCTGTATGTTATTCTATCTTCAATGATGATTACTGAAATTTCCCGTCGTGAAGCTAACTTTCAAGGTTTTCTAAGTTATAAATCCTCTGTAAGCATTTACTTATCTACATCTGTGTTTTAGGTCAGTGATGAAGAAGCTGAAGCTATTCTTCCTGCTGCTGCATATGCTTTGGCCAAGATACACATGCATCTAGTACATAGCGGGTATAGTACATCGCACTTGTTGAATAGTAGATCACGTATGCATTTTTTATGAGTTCTTGAACATGTCATGAACCTTTTTATTTTCTTTAATAGGTTCTGTTACACAGCCAGGGGAGGATTTTGTTACTCCGAAGATGATATCTTTGATTTCCGCACTGGTAATGACCTTATTTTTAATCTAAGTAGCTTGAACTGTTTAATTTAAGATCCTAATGTAAAAATGGCCCAGCTTTTTGTAGTTCTTTTAAGTGAAATTGTCTATGTTGGCATATTCATTTGTTTCTGAGTCAAATAATGTTCGAAAGAAACAAGCAATAGATTAATTGCATGAGTATTTTTTTTTCTCTTTGTTGCCATTGTGCCTTCCTGGCCTAGAACCATAAATGGTGGTACTTTGCATATCCACATGGATCATCTAATGTAATGGATTATTATGTCACCGTGCATAAATGAAGATGAGTGTCCTGACAATGTCTTTCCCCTGCTTGTTGATATTCTTTGACAGGGTTGTCATATACTTTGTTTATATTTTCATTTCTAAGTCCAGGGCCTCATTTTTTACTCTTCCTTTTTCATGTTCTACTTTACATAAGATATATTTTCATATAGTAACAAGGTATGTGGTCATAAAATATACTTCTAATGTAACTAGTAATTGCTAAACTGTTGCAGATGATGGTCAAGATGTAGAAGGCCTGCCAGCTGAAGGTGTGGAAATCACATGTTTCCATCAGGTAATAGAATGGCTGTGTCTTCTGAGGATGCACTCCTTTTTAATACGTATTAATCTTTCTCTAGGATGCATATTGCATGTGTTGACAATGCATTAAAATCTTATTTTCCTCATTTGGAATTGGAATAATGGTGTCCATGGATCTTCTGCTCCTGGTTTGAAACATATTGCTTTGTGATTTTGATTTCATTTGTCCTCTGAAAGCATTGTGGGATTGTTGGGGTTCCTTATTTACACTAGATAATTGGATGCTTATTTACTATGATAACTTGTCCTTTTCAGAACGTTCAAGCATTTTTATTCTTTCTTTCTATTTACAATGCAACAACTCAAGAATAAGAGTTTTGCTATTATAATAAAGCTGAGAATGGTACCTGCATGGTGAGGACTAGCACTAAATTTAATAGTTGAGTTCGAGGAGCCAAGCCAAGTATCATTGAAAGCCCTCAAATGTTTGGTAGTAGAATTAGAGGAAGCAAAGTTTGCTGATAGTGATTCGCCTCATAAAATTGCAATTCTTTTCCTTTAACATACCAATTATTTTTTGGCAGAGTGAGTGCAATCTTTTTTGAAAAAGTGAACTGTGTAGAACATCCATGAAATTAACATTTCTAAGTTCACATCTTAACCTCATCTGTCTTTAATCTCCACAGGATGGTGGACATTATATGATTTATACGCCATCTGATCCCCTTCTGTTTGTTGCTGTTAAGGTAATCCATCGGATCGTTTATTATTATGTAAAGGTGGAGAGATCCGTTTTCTCACTTTGAATTGTTCAATTCAAAAGGGCATATTAAACTATGAAAGTCTTTGTTATGCCTGGTACCGCATGGAGAAAATTTTGTTTTCAATCTTTAGTGTATCATTATGAAGTAAAGTGGAAGAAACGGAGGCTTTAATCAGCCTGTTGTGAATGAAACAAAAGTCGTTAAGGTTAGATTTTGGTTTGTTCTTGCAGGACCAGAATGGGGTGTTGCAAATTGCGGATGATGTAAGTGACTGATTTTTTTTTAAGGATGGAGAGGATTGTTTAGTATTTGAAGTTTCTGTTTTGCATTGGTTTTTTTTTTTTCAAATTTTTTCACAAGTTAATTTATTAGCTATCACTAAAAATCGAATTCTTGATTTCAGATTGTCATATCGATAAGTTTAAAGCCATTGGTTTGTTCTGCACAGTGAAGTTAATAAATTGGTTTGAATATGAATGTGGAAACAGGAATTATTGGACGACCCTGCAATCATAAGCGCTATAGACGAGGAGACAGAATTCAATGCTTTGGTGGTATGCAATGCAATGCAACCATTCATTCTTGTGATTTGTTGATGCTTTGAGCTAATCAAAGGATTTGTGTTGTAATCACGTTTCCTTTTTGTTGTACAGGAGGAAGAAGCAGCTCTTTTAGATTCATTAATGGGCAAAAGATGATGTACCTCAACTCCTCATCTTTTCGTTTCACAAGAAGTGCAGTAATTTCGTTTATGTGACTTGACAATTTTGTGTTTTTGTATATAGAATACAATTGTTTGCTTGTGAGAAAAAAGAAAGAACAGCAAGTGATGGCTTTTCCAGTTGGCCTCACATCATCTTGTAAGATCACATAATGCTTTGTCATTTGGGCTTGAGGGAGTTGAATTTTTTCTTGCAAATTGCAATGCTTTTTTGAAGATTACAATTGCGCAACATGTTAATGCAGAAAACAAACATTACACCGATAGTGTTTTTTCTTTAAGGCAGGCTTGCATCAGGATTTCAACTTGTTGCCTCCGATTCAACGACTCACATACTCAATCTACTTGAATTAGCTGGCATTGGCTTGACCATTGCTGGGGTTTTCTTTTCCGAATTAGTATCTTTTCCTGTAGAAATGAATTGCATTTGCTTAGGTTGGAGAGTGGAGTGCTTAGAAGAGGCCCAAGACAGGCTGGATCTCCTCACCTCTCAAAACCCTCCAAATTGTCCCATCCAAATTCACCTCTTGCTCTTCCCCACACTGCTTACACAGCTCCATCTCCTTACCTGCAACTGGACTCCATACCTCCTCCAAATGCAATGAAACCTCTGCTCCTTCTCCTCCTCCTCACCTCCCAAACACTTCTAGTCCTTTCCTGGAAAAAGGACGAATTCCGCAACTGCAACCAAACTCCATTCTGCAAGCGTGCTCGCTCCCGTAAGCCCGGATCATCCTCCATAACCGCATCTGACGTCACCATCTCCGATGGCGACCTCATCGCCAAGCTCTATCAACCTTCTCAACCGGATCAAACCCCCGACCCTCCTTTGATTCTCACCCTCTCCGTCTACAAAGATGGAATTTTGCGACTCAAAATCGACCAAGATCCCTCTTTGGACCCACCCAAGACTCGCTTTCAGGTCCCTGACGTCATCATCCCCGAATTCGAGTCCTCCAAGCTCTGGCTCCAGAGGCTATCTACTGAAACGATCAGAGACGATACGTCGCCGTCTTCGGTCGTTTACCTCTCGGAGGGATACGAAGGTGTTCTGCGACACGATCCTTTCGAGGTGTACGTGAGGGAGAAGTCAACGAAACGGCGTGTCGTGTCCATAAACTCACACAAGCTGTTTGATTTCGAGCAATTGAAGGTGAAGCAAGAAGGGGATGATTGGGAAGAGAGGTTTAGAAGTCATACTGACACCAGACCCTACGGTCCTCAATCCATTAGCTTCGACGTGTCGTTTTACGGCGCGGATTTCGTCTCCGGAATTCCAGAACATGCCACCTCTCTCGCATTGAAGCCCACTAGAGGACCTGGTGTCGATGATTCCGAGCCTTACAGATTGTTCAATTTGGATGTGTTTGAATACTTGCATGAATCGCCTTTTGGGCTTTATGGGTCGATTCCGTTCATGATTGGGCATGGAAAGAGTGGGAAAAGTTCTGGTTTTTTCTGGCTTAATGCTGCAGAAATGCAGATTGATGTGTTGGCTGAAGGTTGGGATTCGGATTCCGGGATTTTATTTCCTTCGGAGCAGGGAAGGATTGATACATTTTGGATGAGTGAGGCTGGAATTGTTGACGCATTCTTTTTCGTTGGCACGGGACCAAAGGGTGTGATTAGTCAGTACACTACTGTGACTGGTAAACTGGCAATGCCACAGCTTTTCTCGGTTGCTTATCATCAATGTAGGTGGAATTATAGGGATGAGGAGGATGTGGAGAATGTGGATGCGAAATTTGATGAGCATGACATTCCTTATGATGTTCTTTGGCTTGATATTGAGCACACTGATGGTAAAATGTACTTTACTTGGGATAATGTGTTATTCCCCAACCCGGCAGAGATGCAGAGGAAATTGGCGGCCAAAGGGAGGCATATGGTTACCATTGTGGATCCTCATGTTAAGAGGGATGATTCTTTTCAG